>CATLJT010000219.1:0-77977 GCA_949987775.1 Aproaerema taeniolella
CAGAGTAAATCTGCAAGTCGTCAGCATAGAGGTGATAGGAGGAAAAAAGAGTAGAGGATATGCTGTTAATAAAGATGGAGAAAAGAATAGGAGAAAGAACGCCACCCTGCGGAACACCAGAGGTCAAGTCACACCACAAGGAGCGACTATCATCGACCCTAACCAGCTGCTGGCGACCAAACAAGTATGACCCGAACTACGAAAGAGCCTGAGGAGGAATATTCACAGAACGTAGAAGTGCCAGCAAAATGTCAAAGTCAACTGTGTTAAAAGCGCTACTAAAATCTAACAAGACCAAGCAAGTTAGTTTTTTATTTTCAATGTTTATACGGATATCATCAGTGACCTTGACAAGTGCCGACACAATACTATGGCCTGATCGAAATCCAGATTGAAGCGGATTTAACAGGTTGTTCGCCAGCAAATGGTCAGTAAGCCGCTTATGGACGTAGTGTTCCACGACTTTGGACAAAAGGGGTAGGATAGAAATAGGGCGGAATTGGGAAAAAGTGATAGGATTGGGTTTTTTTGGAAGCGCGATAACATGCGCCCGTTTCCAAATAGAAGGAAAGTGTCCAGTAGCGAAAGAGTGATTAATAATGTGTAAAAGAAAAGGCCCAATAAGATCACAAATAGGTTGAACCATATTCAGACCAATATTGTCATCACCTACTGCCTTTGAAGTTATTGCCCTGATAATTTTGGAAATCTGGTCGGAGGAAATATTGCCGAAATCGAAAAGAGTAGAGGTAAGAGGATTAGGAAAGCTAGCTAAGGATGATAAGGTTTTTAATTTTGAAGCAGGATCCATCATAGCTGCCGACTTGCAGAAATGAGCGTTCAAGGCATTAAGATCAAAATTGCCAGGATCTGGAGACTGTTTGCCAATGCCTAGCGACTTTAAAAACTTCCACAATTTAGTGGGAGGACAACGTTCAATAGAGGAGTGAATGTGACTACGTTTTGCATTTCGACAGCGGCGACTACAAAGCGTACGCAATGAGTGAAACTTCAATTGATTAGCCTCGGACGGATCGCGGCGCATCTTGATGTGAGCTCTGTCACGAGCAGACATCAAACGCTTAAGGTCCTCTGTCAGCCAGGGGGCAGGGTAATGCTTAACCCTGATGGGTACAAGCGGGGCGTGTTTATCATAGATTTCGATCAAGATTTTGTTAAATGCCTCTAACTTACCATCCACATCAGGGGCAAGCAACACCAAGTCCCATTCCGCATAACAGAAGTCTTCACGAAGGCTATCAGTGTTGATGTCTTTAAAATTACGTTGCCAAATAATCTTGTGTCTGCGTTTAGGGGGGCGAATTTTATAAGAAATATATACTAAGTCATGTCTTGAGAACCCTGCCGCATTATACTGGCCATGAGTGGCGGAAAAATCAGGTGAGGAAGTAATTATTAAATCAAGGAGAGAAGGAGGACCGTTATGAGGAAAATGTGTAGGACCAGATGGGAGACAGTGAAGATCGAAGGAATTGAGAAGTGAAATAAGTTTTTTAGAACGATGATTATTCTTGATCAGACAAGTGTTGAAGTCACCCATTAATATCACGTGTTCGTAATCTTGACGAAGTTCAGCAAGCTTCGAGTCCAAAGTCTCAAAGTAGTTGACTCTCAGATCCGGACTGTAGAAAACGCCTAATAAGAGTTTTTGGTGATGAAGGGTGACTTCAAGGAAGAGGAACTCCGGCCCATTAAGTACCGGAGAAGACTGAGAGATAATTTGGCAAGGGATCTCACTTCGCAGGTAAATGGCTACACCGCCGCAGCCCACGGTCTTAGAGGCACTCGAACCAGCAACGGGTCTAACACAAGTTCTATCGTTTCTGACTAAACGAAAGCCTGGAAGAGGGAAGAGTGCAGAAGGTAAAGAAGGTTTGAGAAAGGTTTCAGAAATCAGGACAGCATGAACATGAGGATTATCGAAAGCAGTGAGCATATCTGGATAACTGGTGGCCACACTTTGAGCATTAACATGAACCACATTAAAGTTCTTCTTAAAAGAAGAAAACGTGCGACTCAAGTTATCACCCAAAGAGGGCATGTCCGGTACATCACCATCCGAACTAAACATACTATCGGTAGAAGATGATAAAGAAAAGTATTCGCTGTCACAACTTGAGTTTAAGACATCTGACATTATGTGATATTTGATAAAATAATATATATATAATTAATAAATAAATTACTATAAAAATATAAACTACAAACGGGTAATACAAATTTCACTAAATGCACCATCAAGATATCTCTCGCCGCCGTATAACAAATTCAAACTGAATCACAAAAACAGCCGGTATCTAGGCCATAAAAAGAGAAATAAAAAAAAGACAAAACAAAACGAAATGACATTTAGGTTGTGGCTGTATAACATGAAGTGCATTTGCCTGACACAAAATTTAAATAAAAACATCTTTGATTGTAAACAACATTTAACTACCCGGTAATTTTTCACTAAATAAAGCATTTAACTTACAAAATTTAAAAAAAAAGTAGATAAAAGTGGGTACAGAACATAGCAGCGAATTAAATCAACTAGAGATTACGGGTAGATATATGACTATAGCTAAAACAACAAATGAGAGATTGAACAGTGATTGGAACAACTTTCACAGCTACTTATCCTTATTATTAGATCGCACTGCTGCTCGAGGCTTTCTATGAGGACGCCCTGCACCTCCGGAAACTGAAGCTTCGGGACCGCTCCCGGCTACTCCACTGCAGGGCCCAAGGATTGTATTAAGTTCAGTCATCGAGGTTATGCTGTGGCGTTTGCCATCAACAGCCACCACGACGACTTTACCGCCTGATGTCCAGGCGGTTACGCCCAGCCTTTTACGGGCAGCTACAAACACAGCGTGACGGGGGCTAGTTAGAAATTCGGTGACAGTTAGCCCGGTGCCTTTAAGTTTGCTTTTAGAAAGCCACACTTTATCACGCAGAGTTACATCTAAAAATCTGACGAGAATGGGGCGGGGTCGATTGTTGTCCTTACCCAGCCTGGTGCAAGTCACGAAAGATGTTGTGGTAATGTCGGGCAGAAGCAGTTTTTCTTTGGCAACTTTAATAATTACCTCCGAAGGAGTTTCATCTTTGATCTCATCCATGCCGTGGAGGAGGAGGACGTTTCTGCGAGACCTCATCTCGAACGAATCCAAGTAGTCAAAGACGCACTCCATCTGCTGCTTTAAGGATGCAACGGCCTTACACATAAACAGCTTGAACTCCCGAAAGTCTGCCTCAACTCCAGGTGGCTTCGTAGTGGTGGAGGAGAGAGACTGCTGGATATGATTGAATTTCTCGTCGAACATTGCTGTCATCTCGTCCATCTGCCTTTTGAGTGCAGTGAATGCCTCCATAGTGAACTATGTGGAGCTCCAGTAAGTGATTATGTGCTAAGTGGTGATGAAATATTTATGAACCGGCAGAGAGAACACTCTTCTAGTGCATTTAAGTAAGTTTTTAAAATAATATATTAAAAATTATTATTTTAAACTAAATTATAAAACTGAGAGCTCAAAAACACGTCTAAGTATTTTTGCGCCTACCGCCAAAAATTTATTTCTAATCAGGGGGGGTCGTTACAAACTCTTAATCTTGGCACTTACCATTTATCTTTTCTTATTGTCATTTACTAGCTTTCCGCCCGGGGCTCCGCCCGCGTGGACCACAGGTTATATCGTGCCCAACTGTGGGATAAAATGTAGCCTGTCTTTTCCTAGGCTCTAATCTATCTCTGTACTAAACTTCAACAAAATCGGTTTAGTAGTTTAGAAGTGAAAGACGGACAGACAGACAGACAGACTTACTTTCGCATTTATAATATAAGTAAGGATAAATTAAAAATTTTGAGTCACTCTCTACATTTAATTGCTTATAGGTTACTCTTAAACAGCTAAACCAATTTTGATCAAATGTAGTTATAAAAACTTTTTATAAAAAAATTGAACCAACTTCAAAAAAGCAAAAAATAAATACAATATCATTTGATTTAATAAAAAAATAACTTGGTGGTAATATTTTTTTAAGAAGTTTTGTGTAACTGATATTTCATTAAATCTAATAGAGCCATTAAATGTACTAGATTGACATAAACTTTAGCACTATGTAGAAAAACGCTTGAAAATTCAACAAAAAATTCGAGGGACTAACACAAAAAAATTTATTCTTATTAAACCCATCAGAGTTTGTCACTAGGTCGACTATTGCTCGCAAACTTGAAAGGCCAACTTATGTGTGATAGTTTACTTTTTAATTTCGTTGTATAATATACCAACGTGAATTTTTCCACATTTTAAAAACAACCGTTTAGCTGTTAGAGGGGGGGGGGGACACTTGTTTGGCAAAAATTTTTAGTTTAAAAATTTATATTTCACAAACGGAGTGCTGAATCGAAAAACGTTTTTATTAAACCCCTTCTACAGCAAAAGAATTAAAAAGAAAGTTTGTACTAGCGGAAGAGCGGCGTGGACGGAGGTAACAGGAGGTATCAGGAGGTAACAGTTGGAAACGGGAACGAAGGTAATCAGCACTCCGTTTGTAAAATATAAATTTTTAAATTAAAAATTATTGCCAAACACAATGTTCCCCCCCTCTAGCAGCTAAGCGGTTGTTTCTAAAAATGTGGAAAAATTCAAGTTGGTAGAATATACAACGCAATTAAAAGAAAAACTATCACACATAAGTTGGCCCTTCAAGTTTGCGAGTAATAGTCGACCAAGTGCCAAACACTGTTGGGATTAATAAGAATACATTTACTAATATTAGATCCTTGGCACTACAGAGCTAAAATTTGGCATGGTCAATTGGTCATAGATAGTTATTGCGCCGACAGATCTAAAACATAAAATTTTGGAAAAAAAAATTTTCGAGTGTTTCCCATACACGTGAAAGGGCGATGGTATTTTTTTCCTGCCGATACCATCGAATGGAATGTCATTTAAAAGATAGAAGGGGTTTACTTGAAACGTTTTTCATTTCAGTACTCCGTTTGCGAAAAAAAAATATTTTTAAAGTTTTTTGTTAAAAGCAAGTGTCCGGGGGGACACTACCAGCTAAACGGTTGTTTCTAAAAATGTGAAAAAATATACGGTTGTCTAAATATATATAGATTCAAGATTCAAGATTCAAGACATTTATTTGACACAAAACACTACAACACAAAGAAAATAAAATAACATACAGTATAAAACACAGGACAAGAACACATACAGGAGACGACAAAGCAATGTATAATTGTGCTGTAGTGCGATGTCAAATAGGACACAGCTCAGCATGTGTTGAAGCCGAGGCCCCAACGCTGGTTTTCAGCCGTACCCTTGGTGCGCGTGTGTACATAGCCGACGGAAAAGAGTAAACTACTACCTAATGTGTTGTGTATGTGTATGTGTGGTGTGTTTGTGTGTGTGTGTGTGTGTGTGTGTGTGTGTGTGTGTGTGTGCGTGTGTGTGTACTTGTTTGTGTGTATGTGTGTTTGTAAATATGTGTGTTTGTTGGTGACAGTGTGACAAGGATGACTGATAAATACAAAAGTTAAATAAATGTGTGTATGTGTGTGTGTGCTTGTAGATATGTGTGTATGTTGGTGACAGTGTGACAAGGATGATAGATAAATACAAGAGATAAATAAATAAATAGTCTGGACTACTCCCTTAGGTATGTTGGAATAACCCGACCACCTACAGCAAGTAGTTTTTGACAACTTATTAAATGCTTCTTGAATTGGATCTTAAAAGAGTGTATTGATTTTAGTTCACGAAAGGGAGGGGGTAGGTTATTCCAACATTTTGTGGCGGTATATTTGTAACCTCCACGAAAAGCCGCCGTGCGATGCTTTGGCATGGAGAGCTGCCAACTTGACAAACGGCATGCTTGTGTGGAATTTCGCCACTGCAACTTTTCGTACAGGTACTGTGGGCGTCCGGTTTTTATCACACCAAACAAAAGAGTAGCCAGATAATGCTCTCTACGCAAAGACATCTTGAGTATACCGGCGGCGTTGAAATAGGGTGTCACATGCGTGCGTGGGGGAATTTTAAAACAAAAACGGGCACACGCGTTTTGCACGCGCTGCACCACGCGATCAGTGCGAGCCAACAGCCGTGGCCCATACAATATATCCGCGTAGCTCAATTTTGATAAAATAAGTGCGTCGCATAGTCGAATACGAAGGTCTACACTGAGGAAGTCACGGATTCTATATAAAATTTTAAGCCTGTAAAAGCAGGTTTTCGCTATCTCGAGAACGTAACCTTCGAAGCGAAGACCCTCATCCATTAACACTCCTAGGTTTCTTGCTTCTGAAACGCGTTCTACCTGCTCACCCATTATCGACACAGCTGGGCTTTGTGCTAGTATTGATTCCAGATGATTTGGAGCTCCGAATACAATGAATTTAGTTTTTTTTGGATTCAATACTAGTGTGTTGGATTCCGACCATGCTGCAATGTTTTCAAGATCCGTATTTATATTTTTCACAGCTGTGCTTGTATCCTTGGGGTCGAATGAAAGGTAGAGTTGAGTATCGTCGGCGTATACGTGATATTGGCAGTGTTTAATAACAGAGCATATATCTGCTGTATAAAGGATGAAAAGCAAAGGACCCAAAATCGAACCCTGCGGGACACCTCTGGAAACCTCAGATTTGTCTGAAAATATGTGTTTTCCGTCACAATTAACCAGCTTCACCCTCTGCGATCTGCCAACGAGATAGCTAGAAAACCAAGCGATAGCAGAGGCACTGAAACCGTAATAAGTCATTTTGGCGAGTAGCAGTTGGACATTTATAGCGTCAAAGGCTCTAGAATAGTCCAAAAGTACCATTACGGTCCCCATACCCCTGTCCATTGCCGAAATAATATTATCAGTAATATCTAGCAGTGCTGTAACGGTACTGTGAGATTTCCTGAAACCTGACTGTAGAATAGGTAAGATGTTGTTTTCCTCCAGGTAATGACTTAGCTGGATGTGAACCACTCTTTCAATTATTTTGGAAATGCATGGCAGAATGCAGATTGGGCGTAGGTCTTTAAAGTCTACAACATCTTGCCTCTTTGGCAGAGGCGTAACTACAGCTGATTTCCAGGCCTCGGGGAATGTACTGGTTGTGAGCGAACGGTTAACTATAGATGTGACTGCACTAAGGCCATCCGGAAGCGTCAGCAATAACATGTCCAGAGATATACCATCAGCTCCCACAGCATTCGACTTCAGGGATTGAATAACCTTCACAATGCAAGCTTCGTCTACCGGTTTGAGACAAAAAAGAGACTCTCCTCCATATCTATTCTGCTTCAAATGGGTCAGAAGCGAGGGAAGAACCTCAGAGTTTCCAGGAACGGACAGAAAATGTAAATTTATTTTGTCAGGGTCACGCAAGTGAGAAGGAAGCTCCTGATCACGACTTTTGTTCGACACATTGACTGTACGGTTTAAGCTATTCCATAGGGCTCTGGGGCTGGTTATGTTCTTATTTATGTACTGGTTGAAATACGCTTTTTTTTTCATAATACAATGCCTTACTAACACAGCCTTTGAGCTCCTTATAGAACAATCTATCCCTTTCCAACCCTGAGTCACGAGCAATGACATGGGAGTCATCCCTAAGCCGCATCATCTCCTTTATTGTGAAAGTGATCCAGGGAGAACAATTTTCTCTAGCCACTACACTCTTTTCCGGTGCATATTGGTTAAACAGCTGCAAAATAGAACTATTAAAACTTGTGACCATCTGATTAACATCTGAAATTAATAATAATTTTCCCCACTCCACCTCGGAAACGTCATGTTTAAAACTATATTGGTCTATATTTCTAAGTGCGCGAAAAGTAATATAACGTTTAGGCGGTTTGCATTTTTTTACAGTTAATTCGCCAGTGATAAATGCGTGACGGCTGAGTGTTGGGATAAAATCAACAACTGTGTTTGTTATCGGAGCATTGCTACAAAAAAGATCGATTAATCTCGCACTGTGATCGGTAAAGTGAGTTGGTTGATCAACATACTGCTTTAAATTCATTGTTTTGAGGAAGCTATTAACTTTAACTGCATTTCCATTCACTCGCACATCAATGTTAAAATCTCCCACCAATATCACGTAATTAGCCTGCGAGGAAAGAGAACACAACGATTCTGTAAGTGCGTCAAAAAATGTATCAGCGCTAACCCATTCCGGACGATATGCAGTGCCTATAATAAACCTTATTCCCGCGCAGGACAGGCGCACCCACATCTGTTCGACCGGCGGGGCGGCGGGGTGTGCGCACACGCGTATCAAGAGCCCTCGCCTCAGATAGAAGCCAACGCCTCCGCCGCGCGCACGGCCTGACGAGCTCCGCTCGCGCGGTATATGCCGCAGCCGATAGCCGGGTAACACAGGGGCGCAGCCCTCCTGTCCTTCCGACAACCAAGTCTCATTAATACACAATATGTCGACGTCGTGCTTTGCCACTGCAACAGCTAACTCATCGTGCTTATTACAGAGTGAACCCGGGTTTAGCAAACCAATTTTTATATGTTTACACTTAGCGCCCGTATCGAAACGGTATAGGTATGTTTGAAAAAGGTCTTATGTGTTTACGTGATATAAACATAAATCACAGTTAAAACCCATTTTTCGTTAGAACTCGTTTTCCCTAGTTAAAATTAGTTATTACTTAATGCCTTCGTTAAAACTAGAAATAATCAGTTAAAACTAGAATTTACCACTGACATATTTGATTTTCTGATAAAACTAGTTGTTACATCGAGCTATAGTTAAAACTAGCACTCCCCCCCGCGGAGATTGTTGTACATAAAGCCTTTTCTAAGGACACTGGCAGTTTTTATATGACATATTAATTTGAATATGATTGATTGTACCTATTGTTTTTTGTTTACTCGTGTGTCTAACTTGAAAGCCTTTACCACTGTTTATAAATAAAATTAATATACACCTGCTTAATTCTTATCTACTGTACTTTACTTCCATTTCCTGAACTGCAGGTTATGGGCCCAGAAAGCCTATTGACCTTGCAGGTGCAGAATATTTAATTGTAAACGCGGTGACTTGAAAAATCAAGAAACATGAACTCGTCGGGACAGGCTGTTGGTGCGGCGCAAGGCGACGGAACAGCGGCTACGAGAGCACTACTCGTCCCCAGCGGTGTCCCATCCACCATACCCAAGTTAGAAGGCCGTTCTAACTACGGCTCCTGGAGCTTCGGTATGAAGATGTTTCTTATAGATTATGGTCTGTGGAAGTGCATCGAGGAACCTACCGTCTTCGCTACGGAAAGACCGGACTTCGAAAGACTCGACGAGCAGGCACGGGCGAAGATTTGCCTAACCGTGTCTCCGCGCATGTATTCAGTGGTGAAATCGGCTAAGACAGCTAAGGAAACC
The DNA here is from genome assembly GCA_949987775.1 of Aproaerema taeniolella. Taxonomy (NCBI): domain Eukaryota; kingdom Metazoa; phylum Arthropoda; class Insecta; order Lepidoptera; family Gelechiidae; genus Aproaerema; species Aproaerema taeniolella. The sequence continues at coordinate 9,400 of CATLJT010000219.1, forward strand.
TGGCAAAAACTGCAACGGCAGTACGCAGACACAGGCCTTGACCGCAAACTTAGCTTACTCAGGCAACTCTTCAACACGAAGATGACAGGCAATATGGAGACCTACATAAATGCTATAAGGGATTTGCAAGAACAACTTCTTGAGATTGAAGCTGGATTGGACGACGAATTTGTTGGAGTGATAATGCTCGCTGGGTTGCCAGATACCTACAAGCCTTTGATCATGGCGTTAGAACACTCTGGCGCGAAGATCTGCTCAGACTCCGTGGCAACAACACTTCTGAAGGAAGATCAGCGTTCCACGCCTGAAGAACCTTCGACCAGTGCATTAGTTTCGACCTCAAATTCTAAATCTAAAATTCAGTGCAGTTTTTGCAAAAAGTTTGGACATATTATTAATAACTGTAGAAAAAGAAAAGCAAGTAAGAAATCGAATTCTGTTAATAATGAAAACAAAACTAATATTATAGCAGAAATTACACTTTCATCTTCTTTTCATCACTTTCCCCAAGGTTCTCAGCATGACAAGTATTGGTTACTTGATTCTGGAGCAACTTCACATATGTGTAGCGATCCTCGCAGCTTCCAGTCGATGACCAAAACTTGTAAGCCCATTTTCGTTGCCAATAATGATCAAGTTTCGTGTGAAGGAACAGGTACTGTTCATTTGCCTTCTAGTAATTTAAGCACTATCTCGAACGTACTTTATGTTCCCAAGCTAGCTGCAAATTTACTTTCGGTAAGTAAGCTTGTAAGTGACGGCTATGTTGTTATGTTCTCCCAGCGTGGTGCTACAGTTTTACGTAAGGAAAACTGCAAAATTTCAGGCGAAATCGTAGCAACTGGATCTAATTATAATGTTTGCAACATCACGCATTTTAAGAAAAATAAAATGTCATCGTATCCCTTTCTAACGTCACGCCATCTCCCTCTCTCTGTAAAAATGTTTGCAACGGCATGTGTGTTCCTGAATAAATAATCTAAATTCAATTCAAAACTTGTGTTTTTATGTTCCTTTGTGAACAAAAATGGTGCCGAAACGATAAAGAACATAATTAAGAAAAGTGCGAAGTGTATTGTCAGTGTACGGATCGTATTCAGAAAATCTATCTTGGGCATTCTCAGTGAAATCGGTCGCCATTTTTTTTTGCTCTTCGTTGTTGGGTGCGGCCGTGGAGGGTTCCAGTTTTTCGGCGTCGGCGCAAGGGGGCGCAGTCAACGCGCACACGCAATTCTGCCAACCTAAAGGAGCAGATGTGGCGCCGCTCCGCCATTCCAGTCACTGAGATGAGAACTACAATTGGATTGATTGATTGAGAGCCTCTTCCGACAACAATGAAACAAACAATTGTAAAGAAAATTAAAGCCCAGATGGCACAATGCAAATCAAAGCTGACGAAAGCCAATGCGCTTTTAGAAACCGAACCTTTAGACAACGAAATTATTTTACTACGAATAAAGCAGCTACAAGAAAACATCAAAACATACGAGAACTTGGCCATTGAACTCAGCTTATTCACTGAGAAAGTTACTGAGGAAGATTTTGCCGATGATAACTTCGAAGACAACTCCTTATTGATGATAGCTAAGTTGAAGAAGCTTATATCCACAACGAAATCTGGTGAGACTGACGGCGAAAACCAATCTCACGAATGTAACTACAGTATGAAGCTTCCAGTGATTGATGTTCCGATTTATGATGGCAAGGACTTCACAAAATATCAAACATTCATTGAACTTTTCATAGCAATTGTAGGAAATAACAATAAGTTAGAACCCATACAAAAGTTGTTTTATCTTAGGAAGTTTTTAAAAAATGAGCCTCTGTCTCTCATTGAAGGTTTGCCTTTGACTAGTGACTCTTATGAAAAGGCACTAGATCTGTTGGATAATCGCTATGATAATAAGTTTATTATTGTAACCAATCACATTCAAGCGTTACTAGATTTTCCTGCAATTACCAAGGGTACTGCCAGTGGCCTCAGGGAAATTGTTTCACATGCTCGACAACATTTAGGTGCGTTACAAAATGCCGGGCAAGCCACATATCATTGGGACATGTTTGTACTAACCATTTTTTTAAGAAAGGTAGATCAATATACATGCAGAACATTCCATGCAGAGAGGGACAACAAGGAGCTGCCAACACTGGAGGAATTCTTTGCCTTTTTAGAAAGGAGGGCCTGCAGCTTTGAAGAAAGCCAAAAAAGTGAAGGTAAGACACTTTCAAATTTTAAAAATAAGGTGTCAAATCTGGCCAACAAAGTGCCCAATGCCGCATGTAGGTATTGCAATTCTGAAGCACACAAATTATTTAAGTGTCCAGATTTCGAAGCCTTGTCTAGTAAACAAAGATTAGAATTTTCATCCAATAATAAATTATGCAATATTTGTCTAAATGTGCATACAAAAAAGTGTAGATTTCATTTCAAATGTGATCATTGTAGTAGCAAAGATCATAACACCCTGCTGCATCAAATTGAGGAACCCCAAGCAATCTCACTTCATAGTAATATCAGCACTGGTACTGTTCTATTGCCCACAATAAAAGCAAAGATATCGAGTCAAGACGGAAAGTCTTATATCATTGCGAGGGGATTGGTAGACAGTGGTAGTCAAGTATCTTTTATTAAAGCTGGTCTTGCAAAAGCATTGAAGTTAAAACAATTCAATAACAATTTGAACATAACAGCGCTAGGTCAACAAACAAAATCAACCTCAAAAGCTGCGAACGTTAAATTCACATCATTGTATAATGAGTTTAATTGCTCAGTAACTTGCTCAATTGTAGACAAAATAACTACCAATTTACCCCAGCAAGTAATTAGCATAAAAAATGTTAAAATTCCAGAGGGTGTATCATTAGCTGATGATCAATTTCACACTCCTGGTGAAATTTCATTTTTACTATCTTCAGAAATATTTTTCAAAATAATTTTACCTACAAAAACCCAGCTCCAAGGTAGTGACTTATATCTAATAGGCACAGAGTTTGGGTCAGTATTGTCAGGAGAAATGAATGGTTATAATTTTGCCAACAGTCATACTTCCTTGCACATTGTTGCCTCTGAAGAATCAGTCAAAGTTGATCACCTCCTACAAAAGTTTTTTGAGACTGAGCTTGTCCCTGAAACAAATCTGGAGGTTACAGCAAAGCAGGATACCTGTGAAGCCGAATTTAAAAAGTCGGTACAATTAATAAACAATCAATTTCAGGTCACACTGCCCCTACAACAACCGCTTGATCAACTCAATTTAGGTAACACTTGCCCCATTGCAACTAAAACATTGCAATCAATTGAAAATAGGTTGGCCAAGGATAACAGTTTAAAACTACAATATAATAATTTCATTAATGAATATATAGAACTAGGACATGCAAAAGTAATCCCTTACAGTAAAAAAGAAGCTGAAAGGCGATATTTCATGCAACACTTACCTGTAATAAAGAATGACAGAAAAACCAACAAGTTAAGAGTTGTTTTCAATGGTAATACCAGAGCTAGTTCCAAGCATAAAAGTCTCAATGATGTCCTTTCAAATGGTCCAAAGTGCCAAAAGGACTTATTCGACATATTAATTTTATTTAGATCTCACAAGTATGTGTTAATGACAGATGTCAGGCATATGTATAGAGCTATAAATATTGATCCCTCTCATAGGCATCTTCAAAACATCTTATGGAAAGACAGTGACAATAACAAAATTATTCTGGAATAACAGACCGTCACCTATGGGCTGAAAAGTTCCAGTTACCTAGCAACCAGATGTCTGAAAGAGTTGGCGGAGCGGCATCCTGAGTTCCCCAAAGCTTCTGAGGTGATCAACAACTCCATGTATGTAGACGATGCATTGTTTGGGGCCAATTCACTAAAGTCATTGCTACAGGTAAGGGATGAATTTATTCTTCTAATGGGAAAGGCTGGCTTCAACCTCCATAAGTGGGCAGCTAATAATCAAAGTTTGCTGGAAGGTATCCACCCCAGCAAGCAATACTTTGATGAGCATGAGCTCCATAGTAAAAATCTGGCAATTAAAACACTAGGAGTTACTTTCGAAATCAACAAGGATGTTTTCAATGTGGCTTGCCCTACAAGGCATATAACAGAATGGAGTAAACGGACCGTACTCAGTACGATAGGATCGTTTTTTGACCCGCTTGGTCTGGCAGGACCTGTGATTGTCCGGGCAAAAGAATTTTTACAAAAAATCTGGAAGGAAAACCTTCAATGGGATTCACCGCTGCCTGAACAACTATTACAACTCTGGGCCAAATTCTATTCGAGCTTGATATCAGTGCCTGTTATATCAATAAATAGAAATATAAATGTGTGTGATGCGCAACGAATTGAAATTATTGGTTATTGTGATGCGTCTAACATAGCATATGGAGCATGCATTTATATAAGAACTATACATAATGGTCAAGTAACAATTACTCTGCTTTGTTCAAAGTCACGCATTGCAAGCCTAAAAAATAAATGCACAATTCCTAAACAAGAACTTAATGCTGCCTTGTTGCTATCAAAATTATGTGATAAAATTTCATCAATTTATTGTAAAATTAAATTTGATGCAAAATACTTATTTTCTGACTCACAAATAGCACTATGTTGGATAAATAATAACAAAACTAACTTACCTATTTATGTAAAAAATAGAGTCAATAATATCAACTTATTGACAAAAGATTGTAAATGGTTCCACATAGATGGCGCTGTTAACCCAGCGGACTGCTTATCTCGTGGCTGTGATGCATCTGAGCTTACTAACAACTTCTTGTGGTGGAGCGGTCCGCCTGTGCTCATGTCCCCAGACTACACACCAGGGACATCAGTAACATGCAATCACCTGGCATGTACATTTACAGCAGATCCTGACACAGATGAGCGGCCTGTTTGCTTAACCAGCGTCGAAGAGCCATCGTTATTTTTAAAATATTCTTCATGGCTCAAATTGATAAGAATTGTGTCTTACATGCTTAGATTTGCACATAATTGTAAAAACAAAAATAGTAAATTGCAAGGCAATTTATCTGCTATTGAAATGAGAAATGCTCAAATTAAAATAATTTGTAAAGTTCAAAATTTATACTTTTCAAAAGAAATTAACTGTATTAAAACTGGCTTACCTATAAAAACAGGTTTAAAATCTTTAGTCCCCTTCTTGGATGGAAACCAGTTGTTAAGAGTAAGTGGCAGATTACAAAATGCGCATATCCCTTATTCTCAAAAGTTTCCAATTATATTACCCAAAAAATGTTATATTACTTATCTTATAATTCGAAATGAGCATCTAGCTCTGATGCACGCTGGTTTAAAATTAACCATGAGTAATTTGTCATTAAAATATTGGATTGTTAACTGCAATAGAGAGGTCAAAAGTGTTTTAAACAAATGTGTGAAATGTTATCGTTTCAAAGCTGAAGCTGCGTCTCAGCTGATGGGGTCGTTACCCTCTGATCGGGTTACCGAAGCAAAAACCTTCAGTATTGTAGGTATAGATTATTGTGGTCCTTTCCAATTAAAACAATCTACCATTCGTAGAAGTATAATCTCAAAAGGTTATGTTGCAGTGTTCGTGTGCTTCGTCACCAAATGTGTTCACCTAGAACTGGTGTCGGACATGACTACTCAAGGCTTCATTTCCTGTTTGAAAAGATTTATCGCTAGACGTGGTTTGCCAGCTATAATTCACTGTGATAATGCTAAAACCTTCAAAGGAGCAGATAAAATTATTAAAGATTTTTTTAAGTTTCACAGTTCTGCAGATCACCAATCAGCTGTAGTCGATTTTGCTTCCTCCAAAGGCATCCAGTTTAATTATATCCCCAGCTATTCTCCCACCTTTGGTGGCCTGTGGGAAGCGGCTGTAAAAAGCGCGAAATTCCACTTCAAAAGAATAATAGGTCCTAATATTTTTACCTACGAACAGTTCAATACCATCATTGTATGTGTAGAAGGCATTTTAAACTCAAGACCCCTAACACAATTTTCAAGAGATCCTTCAGATTTCTCATGCCTTACTCCTGGTCATTTCTTAACAGGAAGGTCCATAACAGCCATCCCAGAACCTGATTATACATTAACTTCTATTAACAGACTTCAATTTTGGAAGCGTTACACACAAATAACTCAACAATTTTGGAAAGTTTGGCATAAACAGTACTTATCACAATTAAATAGTCGCCCCAAGTGGTGTAAGTCGTTACCTAATATTGAAGAAGGTAATTTAGTCTTAGTAAGGGAAGACAATTCGCCCCCCTTGCAGTGGCCTCTGGCTAGAATAATAAAAGTGTATAAAGGTCATGACAATAAAGTAAGAGTTCTTGACATTAAAACTCAATATGGCACAAAGCGTATAGCTATCAATAAGTTATGCATTTTGCCACTAGACTAAGACATAGTTTTTAATTTGTTTAGATTTGGTAAATAGCGCACATATTTTGTAATTGTAATGATCTCTGCATAAGCTGTATTATTTAAAATAATTTACGATGACTTCAAAAATAGTCTTTGCTAGATTTAAACTATAAGAATTTAATGGCTTAAATTATATTTTTTTATAAATTTTTATTAAATTTCATCATATATTGCAAATGATAAAGAATCGAAATTTCATTGTATATTCAAATTAATAATTGTTATTAATAAAACCTAGGTAATTCAGTATTAATCTCCCCCGGGAGTATGTTTGCAACATCACGCATTTTAAGAAAAATAAAATGTCATCGTATCCCTTTCTAACGTCACGCCATCTCCCTCTCTCTGTAAAAATGTTTGCAACGGCATGTGTGTTCCTGAATAAATAATCTAAATTCAATTCAAAACTTGTGTTTTTATGTTCCTTTGTGAACATATAATAATTTGTACAAATTGGATGTTTGTCAAGCAAATTTGACACACCAATGTTTACAAACAATGTTGCTATGGCACCGACGTCTTGGACACCTTAATGTCAAGGCAATAAATGTCTTAAAAAATAGACAAATAGGCATAGACTTCAAAGACAAAATGCTAAATCCTTGTGTGCCATGCTTACAAGGAAAATTAGCAAAGAAGCCCTTCCCACTTTCTACGAAAGAGTCTAGTTGTAAGTTAGAGATTATTCATTCAGATCTGTGTGGACCGATGAGTACCCATTCTTTCGGAGGAGCTCTATATCTCTTATCTTTTACAGACGATTTCTCACGGAAAACCTTCGGCTATGTTCTTAAGGCAAAAAGCGAAGTTTTCACGAAGTTTGTGGAGTTTAAACATTTGGTCGAAAACCAAACTGGCCTCAAAATTAAAACACTCCGTACTGACTGCGGTGGTGAGTACGTTAACTCTCAAATGCGTAATTTTTTAAAGGAAAATGGGATCATTCAGCAGACCTCTGTTCCTTACAATCCACAACAAAATGGATTATCCGAACGAGTTAACCGTACCGTAATAGAAAAAGCAAGAACAATGCTTCAAGATGCTGGACTTCCTAAAGCTTTCTGGGGCGAAGCTGTTAACACAGCCATATACTTAAAAAATCATTCGCCAACACAGGCACTAAATAATAAAATTCCTGAGGAGGTATGGTCCGGGAGAAAAGTTAATCTTTCTCACCTGAGGATTTTTGGATGTGAAGCCCATGTACTAATTCCTAAGGAAAAGCGGGATAAACTAGATCCAAAAACCCAGACTTGCGTTTTCGTTGGCTATTCAACTGAAAGCAAAGGTTATTGCTTGATCAGCCCGGGAAATCCCTACAAAATTATAGTTGCTCGGGATGTTGTCTTCATCGAAGACAAGATGCCTTACCACCAAATTTTGAAGCCCAATGTGGAATCAACTTCCGACGTGGTACCTGATTTTTTTGAAATGCAGCAGTCTCTTACCCAAGTGACTCTCCCACCAGCGCCGCCATCCCCGACAGTAGAACCGACTGTCTCAAATTTGGTTATTCCTCCTGTTGAAGTGTCCCAACAACCCAGTTCTGATCCCACTCCGACTACTGTCGAAGAGGAACCTGTAGAGGTTTTTGCCGATGCTGAATCGGAACCTCCACTGGAAGCATCAGAAACTGAGACGATCGACAGTGAGAGGCGATATCCAACAAGAGAGCGACGACCACCTATCCGTTTCCCTGAAAACGACAGGTCGACTCTATATGGTTTCCTGCGATTCTGAACCAGAAACGTACAAGGAAGCTATGGCGGATCCTAATAAAGATCAATGGGTCAAAGCTATGGAGATGGAATACAATTGCCTCATGAAGAATGGGACGTGGGTACTTGTAGACAGACCTGATAATCGAAAAGTTATAAAGAATAAATGGGTTTTCAAAATTAAGAAGGACACTGACGGCAAAATTGCCAAGTTTAAAGCTCGACTTGTAGCCAAAAGCTTCACTCAAGTCTACGGTGTTGACTATGGCGAAACATACTCCCCAGTAGCCAGATTGTCATCAATTCGACTCCTTCTAGCTTTTGCAGCCCAATTTAATCTTACTATCGATCACGTCGATGTAGAAACTGCCTTCCTCAACGGTGACCTGGAAGAAGAAATATATATGGAACAGCCTGATGGCTATGCTTCCGAAGGCAAAACTAAAGTGTGTTTGCTTAAAAGGTCCTTGTACGGTTTAAAGCAGGCTCCTCGTCAATGGAACCTAAAGGTTCGTGAAGCGATGAAGTGTCTCTCTATGACACAACTAGAAACGGAGCACTGTATTTATTTCAAAAGAAATGGCAACGATCTTTTAATTGTAGCGGTATTTGTTGATGACTTCTTTATCTTTAGTAACTGCGATTTGATGAAAACTGAATTCAAAGTTAAACTTCAGGAAAAGTTCGTCATCAAAGACTTAGGCCCACTTAAAGATTGCCTCGGGATGCGTGTGTCTCAGATAAATAGTGTTATAACACTAGACCAAACTAATTATATAGAAAAACTCATTTCTAAATTTGGTCTGAATGATGCCATCACTGTTTCGACCCCTCTCGAACCGGGACTTAAACTCATTTTACCCCCAAAAGAGGATGAGCGACCTGATCTCCCCTATCAGCAGCTTATCGGCTCATTAATGTATGTTGCTATTGGCACAAGACCCGACATCGCACACGCGGTGTCACTTCTCAGCCAATTCAACACACATTACGGGGAGGTGCACTGGCGAGCCGCTAAGCGAGTCCTTCGCTACCTTAAAGGCTCCAAACACCTAAAATTAAATTTCAGTCGGCAACCCGCCCCCTCTGTGGTAGGATTTGCCGATGCCGACTTTGGATCTAGTCTGGTAGATCGTAGATCGTACACAGGCTACGTCTTTGTGCTAAGTGGCGGTCCCATTTCATGGGAATCACGTGAACAGCGTACAATCGCCCTGTCCACGACGGAAGCTGAGTATATGTCTCTCAGCGAGGCATGCAAAGAGGCGATCTACATTAGGTCCATTGTAAATACATTGTTTTTCATTAACTCACCTATCACTGTGTACTGTGACAACCAAAGTGCTTTAAAATTAGCTCACAGTAACACCTACCATTCTCGCACCAAGCACATAGACATTCGTCACCATTTCATACGATCACATCCGGACGACATCATTCTCAAATACATATCCACTACACAGATGCCCGCTGATGTTTTAACCAAACCTCTTCAGAAGTTAAAACATCAAAAATGTACAAAGTCATTAGGTGTAATTTAGTTGTATGTATGTAGTTTGAATTGTCATTTGTTTTTATTTTAAGGATGTGTATAGTTTGACGTGTATAGTTTGGATGTTAGTGTTAGGTATAGGTTAAGGTGTAGTTAATGTAGATAGATGTTTTTATATTCATATTTTAGTGTCCTTATTACGGGGAGGTGTTGTACATAAAGCCTTTTCTAAGGACACTGGCAGTTTTTATATGACATATTAATTTGAATATGATTGATTGTACCTATTGTTTTTTGTTTACTCGTGTGTCTAACTTGAAAGCCTTTACCACTGTTTATAAATAAAATTAATATACACCTGCTTAATTCTTATCTACTGTACTTTACTTCCATTTCCTGAACTGCAGAGATTATATCGGGGCAGAAACTGTAGGTTAGGTTAGGTTAGAACTGCGACCCCCAACGCACGAGCCGAGCGAGCGAAGCGAGCGTGCCGCGGCAGCGGCCGGCGAAGTGCCAGAAAAGACTTTGGTTGCGTTAAATGGTAAGCACAACAACAACATAACCCACAACATAACCTCAAGCTAATCAGAATAAGGTATGATGAACTCTAACCTCGGTCGGAATAGTTTTAACTGACTCACTTCCGGAAAACGCGTTTTGTCTTGCAAAAACTAGTTTTAACTGATATTTGATTCAGACATTAGTCAATTCTAGTATTAACAAAGGCATTAAGTAAAAACTAGTTCTAACTAGGAAAAACGCGTTCTAAAAAAAATATAACCAACGGTTAAACCGCGGTTAGAAGCTAATCAGACAAAATGTAAAAAAAATGTATGAAAATGACATTTTCAAATCTCTGGTTAGCTGCTAATCGTTGGTTTAATTTTTGGTGAACACTGGCCTAACTAGTTTTAACTGTAACATATATAACTCAAAAGTGACTGACTGACATAGTGATCAATCAACGTACAGCCCAAACCACTGGACGCATCGGGCTGAAATTTGGCATGCAGGTAGATATTATGACGTTAACATTCGCAAAGAAAGGATTTTGATCAATTCTACCCCCAAGGGGATAAAATAGGGGATGAAAGTTTGTATGAAACTTTGTCAATTTTAAACCGATCGGGCTGAGACTTTGCATGCATAAAGCTACTATAACGTAGGCATCGTCTAAGAATGGATTTTGATAAATTCCACCCCTAAGGGGATATAAATTCCACCCCCAAGGAAATAACGAAACGAACGGGTGACGAAAGTTTGTATAAATCGTCTGTTTTACGAAAACTAGCGGCGAGAAGCACAACCGTGGGGATTTTTATCAGTACTAAATGGAGCAGAAACACTGTTATCACTTCACGATTTTTTGTCAATTTACTGCACAATATACTATCACTATTATACATTAAACAACTTTTTCACGCAGAAAACAAAAATTCAGTTGACAAAGCAACTGCCCATGCCGAGTTCCCGCCAAAGATCCTCAGATCTTTAAAATAACGCAATGTATTTTGATACGTTATTTTAAAAGATAGAGTGATTCAAAAGGAAGGTTTATATGCATAATACATGCATAATATAGTAGAGAAACACTGATAATTTTAGAGGTTTCTAATGTGACACTTTTTTTGCGCTTACATAGCAGACACTGGCTGAACCCTACGAGATTGATCATATAAATGTACTACAGTATGGTACACCTCAAAAAGATATACAAAAAAGTCCGTGATGGTATAAGTATGTCTATCTCTTAGGGATAACCCACAATAACCATTTTTTATCCTTTACTTTTTACGAGATATAATGGCTTATTTACGAAGCGAATTTAAGCAATACATTTAAGAACCTTAAATACATTGTGCATTTAATATAGATCAATATGGTCCTTTACAGCATTTAATTTGAATGGATATTTTGCCTATAAATAACGCGTCGAAGGCCGCGCTTCGCCCTATAGCACTTTATGATTAGCAGCGATCGCACGCGTCTATCTGTTACGCTTTCACACCTAAACTGCTGAACCGGTTTTGATAAAATTTGGTACAGAGATAGATTAGACCTTAGGAAAGGACATAGGTTACATTTTATCCCACAACTAGGCACGATATAATCGTAGTCCACGCGGGCGAAGCCGCGGGCGGAAAGCTAGTAGTATATACAACCAAATTAAAAGGAAAACTATCACACATACTGGCCCTTCAAGTTTGCGAGTAATAGTCGACCAAGTTCCAAACGGTTTTGGGATTAATAAGAATATGTTTACAAGGTTCCACGCTGAAAGTGAAGCGAGGTCGAAAGCCAAGCTGTAACATATTGACATTTTAGGTGTCGCTAAATAGGTTTATGGGGGTGTTAATTACGAAAATCTCATCAAAATTATTTTTTCTACCAATAATATTGTCGCAAATATTATTGTTAGAAAAAAAAAATTCTAACAATAATACTGTCGCAAAAAAATTCGCGCTCGCTTTGCTCGCAAATTCAGTACTTGCATTCGGTTGTATGTAGACCACAACTAAAGTTATTTCTGAAACTACAAACTCTTTAATGCATTTGTTTTTTGATACTATGTTATTTGGAAATTTTAACATTGACTATGACTAGTGATGAAAGATACTGTGCTGTATGCGTCTTTAAACGCCTAATTATACTTATTAAAAGAAATAGTTTTAATGTAAGAGTGTCGAATCTTTTAGAATTAAAAGTCTCGCTTTGTCATTGATAAGAAAGGTAAAAGAAAAAGGAATGACAAAGGGGGATTGTCAGAAAAAAAAGTGAAAGATAGGGGGTTTGTTTTTTGAAAAAAATTAGAAAAATCGTGATGAGTTTCAAAGTAACTTGTAGTAATTGGGGAAATAAATATTTTTTTTAGGTTTAGTAAGTTGATAATAGTATTCGTTATCTTTTGCAAGGTTCTACCGGGTCCCTTAATTGAGGACGCTATCCGGGGATCTTGCGAGGATAGAGAATGCAATTAGCCAGAAAGGCCAACTTCCGATTCGGAGATTAAGGGAATATTTATGGGTGGTAGGTTTTGTCGGTGTTTTCCTTTACTTTCCAGTGCTACCTTCCTAATGACAGACGACTTGGACGGAATTATAAGTTTGCAGGAGCAAATTAACAAAGACCAAATAGAAGTCGAGATATAGATGAAAGCAAAACACTACTGGGACGGTTTTACAGCTAAGTGGATAGTTTTATTTAATGTTGTTGGTTAGTTTCATATTTAAAAGCGCAGGAAAGGTATCGGTATAAAGAAAACCCTTAAATAGAACTGCCGTCTTGGTCGAATGGTAGTGGCGTTTCATCTTGATCGGCGGGTCCTGGGTTCGATTCCCAGTTGAGACAGGCATTTGTGTGAGGAGCAGATGTTTGTTCTCGGGTCGTGGGTGTTTGTTTTGTCCTTGTGTGTGTTTTGAGGGATCCATGATACCGGGGAAGAACCTTAGTGTGGGCCTTTGAGTGTATAGTCTTATTAATTTTATTATTAACAGGACAATGAAAGCAGCAGATTTTAAACTTTGCTTAAAACCCTAAATTCCATTTACAATTAGAAAATCGCGAGTGACATATAAATGAATTTGAAGTGTCAGTGAAAACAAAATCTATAAGAGGGAAGTGCCCTCTCAAAAATAATAGTGCAACTTTGAAGAAAACCAAACAGTGTTGTGATAAAGTACTGAATGACGTATAAATAAATTGTGAAGTGTCAGTGAAAACAAAGAGGGAAGCCTTCAGCCCTCACACATTAAATGTGAGGTTAATATTCTTGAAGAGAACCAAACAGTGTTGTGATAAAGTGCTGAATGACGTATAAATAAATTGTGAAGTGTCAGTGAAAACAAAGAGGGAAGCCCTCAGCCCTCACACATTAAATATGAGGTTAATATTTTTGAAGAGAATTAGACAGTGTTGTGATTAAGTGTTGGGAAATCTCGTTTACAAAAGGGGAAAGGTCGCGAGTGATAATTTGACTCATTTTGGTGTTAGTTACAAAAATCATGGAGTGACAGAATTCGGGGAAGAGGGGAGGCCTTTGGGGTCTAGATGAAAGAGAGAATCATTTCGCCAATTAATCGAAATAAATAGTTTTGCATGAACAGTGTTTGGGGTTGTGGAACGGAATTTTGATCGTGAAGAGATGGGGTCGTGAAGAGTTGGAGTTGCGGTACGGCATTTTGATCGGGAGAGGGGAATTTAAGATATTCATCAAACCCAGACTTAGAAGAGGGACTGAGGTCTTTTTGGCGAGAAGTGGGCATGTTACCTCCGACGGATGTCAACTGAGACGTCATCCTAATCTTCATCTTGTTTGAGCTTCGAATTGTAATTTTTTTTTAAATGTTTATATTTAAATTTAAATTGACACTTGAATTGGAATTATTAAAATTGTCACTGGAATTTGAATGATTAAAATTGAATTTTGAATTTGAAATAGGAATTTCATTTTGGAAAAGGTGGAAAGTATGGGATTTCAGGATGGTCATGAATCCAGTAACTGTCTCCAGTTCATTTTCTAATTATTTTTCTTATACAATTTTAGAATCATTTAAGTATATTTAATTAAATAATCTATTAATAATTTTGATAAAGATAATTTAATAATTTAAATAGTTATACATTATTTTAACATTAAAGTGAAAAGAATGAATCAAACTGAAATAAACTGAAGTTGTCAGTTTTATTTTGAACTTGAATATGGAACAGGCCAAAGTTGACTTAAGAGATTCTCAATCAGATATTAGGAGTAAATTTTCTACCGGTACCGAGTGAAGTTGTGTTCTTGATTTTTGGACTCTGGTGAGTAGAACCTACTTTAAGATCATTAGGGATTTTATTTATTTAGGGATTAAGTTATAGGAATGTTCTTTAAATTTCGGGCGGATTCTAAATTGATTTTTTTTTTTTATTTATTTATGACTTGACTTTGGTAAAACGCTATGCCTTTATTTTATTCTTTCTTATCAAACGATTTAAGAATTACGGACTTGCTGCTAGTTTAGGATCCGCCTGAAGGTTTTATTTTATTTCCTTCTCCCTCTGTCTACTAGGGTCGTTATTTCGTGATTCGCGATGTTCGGCGAGGCCTGAGTGACTAGGTTTTCCTGAATTTCCGAGACGACATTATATTATAGCACCTATCTCTCCTTCTACGATTCTTCTACTGGCTCACGAAGGGCAATTGTGACGCTGCTATTAGTGTAGCACAATACACGAGTAGCGACAAAAGACGGATGACCATCGGTGGCAAACAACAGATTTTAGTTTGCTTTCGTAGGCTCCCTCTTGCCTTACAGTTGACCTATGGAAACCAGGAGATGCCCCTCACAACCACTGAACAAAGTACCTTTACAGACTATACACCCTACTCAGAACCATGTAGCTGAGCAGTCTCCTCATTTGCTAAATTATCCTTGGGGTTTCGCAATCTCGTTCACCGAGGCGCTAGGGGAGGGCTTGTTAGTAGCAGACACGTGGTCACCGCGTGCGGGGGTTGTTCAGTTCAATTGGGGAGGTTAACTTTGTAATACCGCCCCAAGGAACACTGTCCTACCCGTATACGTGATCACAGCTGACTACTTCGGTAGTCAGTCGTAGGGTCTGTAGTCTGCGGTAATACAAGGACGCGCTGCAGGCGACGGCTCCTAGGTTTCGCGGGGAGGAGAGATTGCGACTATTCGGTTTTCCTTTCTGACACTTGGCTTTATAGTTCGGAGTCTAACCTACTCACAGGAGAAATAGGGAAGCGCGATGTTTGGCCTAGTATTAGCTGAGGATTTTGTCGCTCAGATAACATAACGATTCTAGGAGATCCTATAAGATGCCCGACTCGAACAGTCTCCCCGGGTTGGTTACCCCAAGGCGACGGATCTCGTCATTTGGAGCGCCGTCGACAGGTTCCGGGGCGTGGCTGGGGGCCCTAGAACGGGGAACTCCCAAATGATGCCCTGGGCTTACATTAATCTCTCTGTCTAGGTATTCTACTCGTTGTTCCAACCTTCGGCTCTCATCCTGCTTCGAATGGAATAATCAAGAGATTAATCCTTTTGTGTCAATATGTCGAAAATGTAATTTATTGGACTATGTGGAGTACATTAAACTTTGTTTTAATCTTGATTTTGCTTTTAATTCCTCTCTAAGTCTGAAACCTGCTTTTAAATTGCTTGTACCTGCGAGAATCCTAAAAGTAATTCACAACGTAGGACTCTAGACATCACAGCCGTAAGTATAGAGTATCCACCTTTATTTAATGCAGGTGGGGATCAGTACAATACTTAGACTTTTAAGGCTTTTAAGACTCACCTTAGTTTTGACGCCTCACGACTGACTCAGTCTTTTAGTTCCCAACCTTTAGTTATTGTAGCAAATAAACGAGAAGTCAGGTAATAGCCTGGTATTTAATTGGAATTTTTGCAATACTATTCACATTACAATAGTCGCCATATTATACAGTAATCAAAGACAACATACATAGACATAGACTAACACCCCCCCTCAATTTCTAGTTTGCTAAACAAAAATAACCAAACAACACTCAACTAGAAATTGAATAACTAAAGCAAACATAAAATTGAAATTTCTACTAATTAAATAAACAATCACGTAAACAATTAAACTTAACATTATTTAAACATATCCGCAAAATTTCCTCAGTCTGTACATACTCAACTATCACAAGTTTCTTAATAACAATGTCTCTTACAAAATTATACTTGATGTCAATATGTTTACTTCTTTTAGTATTCTCACTATTATTTAACATTTTTATTGCACTCTGGTTGTCGACTAATTCTCCATACTCACTTGTTTACTATCTGACAAACAAAACTTCGCTCATACATAGAAAAATGCAGAAAAGTATTAAGCTTCCGCTAATGACAACGAAACTGTCTGATATTTCTGATGACCAAGATAAAGATTACCTTACTCCAATAACGAATAATCTGAAAGTGATCTAAATATGATAAGACTTTACCCATAGACCCTTTCAAATAGGTAACTCGAGACACCTTTTACAATCTCCAAAATTGTCTCCGTAGATTTACCTATAAGGCTCGTTTCGTAACTTTTTAAGAACTTTGGAGGTTTCTCCTGAACGTACCGAGTTTCGACATACTTGACTTTCTTCGTCAACAGTTCCTTCTAAATTATCTTCAAAACTCTCTACAGCTTCTTCGAAATCACCTTCTTCACTCTCTTCTTTCTCATTTTCTTCAAATACCTACCTGTTCGACACAGTTCACATATTTTTTATTCCCTTTGACTACATGCACACACTTTTTATCCTAGAAACCTTTTACTTCTGTGTCATTTCTCTTCGCACTGGATACTGAATCACGAATACTGAAAACTTGCAGTTTATTAACTATTAACGGCTCCTTCTTATGGAAGACTTTGACCGGCGTCTTTTTCTTTACACGACTAGTTCCTGAACAATTCAACATATAATTATTTTTTACTTTATTCTTTCTCAAGAACTGTAAATTCACACACACACTTCTTTGATGAGAGAGTTATTCAGTATTGACTGAATTATCAAAATATTGTGACATGTCACTGATGTCAGCGTTACGCATGTCACATCCATTTGAACTCTTTGGTTTCACTAACAAACTTTTACTATTATTCTGTGACAAACTTTTTGATTTCAGTGAGAACAACATTTGGTACAACTTTTCAGTTCGTTTTGCTAAAGCACGAACTTCCCCATTTTGGTTAATGAACTTCCAATAATCTCTGCCCAAAATCATTGAAATTCCTTTATCAAAAACAGTTTTCACTGAAAACAAATTAAACTTTAATTCAGGTACATACAGCACATCTGACAAAATGGATTTTATATACTTTTCGCCGTTCCAGGCAAACATTTCAACTTTGCCTCTGTCCATAATACTTAGTAACTTTCCATCACCAACCGTTACTTTGCAGAAACCGTTCTCTTCACATAATGATTTAAACAATAACTTGTCACCGCACATATGTTCAGTAGCTCCTGAATCCATGTACCAAGGTTTTTCAAGGCTCGGAGTGCTTCTGTTACTAAAACACATAAACGCATTCACATCACGACTTGAACTAGGCTTTGTTTCGCGCATTTCCTTTGCTTTAAGCGCCTTGCAGTCCGCAACAACATGGCCTTTTTTCTTACAGTAGAAGCAAGGTCGGATTGTCTTCTTCTTTTGATTTCTAAAACACTCATTAGACATATGGCCTTGTTTCTCACAAGTATAACACTTCATATTCGTCTTGTGTACACTGGCCAACGCAACTGTATCTTCGCTCACATCAAAACGTTCTTCTTCAACTAATAGTCTTGAATTCAGTTCACCCAAGTTTTGCTTTTCAATAGGAACTGATTCCCAAACTGAGCGAAAATGCTTATATCTCTCTGGCAATGCCATTAAAACTTTGGTTATGACCATTTTTTCAGAAATTGGTTCTCCAGCTTGCTTTAATTTCATTCGAATTTCTTCCAACTTATACATAAATGTTGACACATTATCCTTAAACTCCATAGTGAAGAACTTCTGTTGTAAAAGATGGATGCTCACAACGGACTCTTTTTCATACACCAACTTAAACTTAGTCCACATAGATGCAGACATCGTACATGATAACAAATGTGTGAGAGGACCAGAATCCATACGTGTCACTATAAGCTCTTGAGCTTTGGCATCTTTCTTAGCCCATTCTTTCTGTGCTTTTTCTTCTGATGGACAGCTGTTAACTCCACTGACTATCTCAAATAATCCTCTTCCCCTGAGAATAATTTCGAACTGGAACTTCCACACCGCCCAGTTTTCTCCACCAGTCAGCTTTAAGCCCGCGAAATTCGAATTCGAAGGCTGCTGCTCCATCTCCATAGCACGACGAACTCGTATTACTCAAACTAAAAAAAAAATTCAATCTCGACGAAAAATACTTTACTAAGCCTGCAACAGACTTTGTACTGGGCCCATATCCTGTAGCAAATAAACGACAAGTCAGGTAATAGCCCGGTATTTAATTGGAATTTTTTGCAATACTATTCACATTACAATAGTCGCCATATTACACAGTAATCAAAGACAACATACATAGACATAGACTAACAGTTATAAGACTAGCTTTTTTAGTCGAGGTCTTTTAACGTAAAAAACTGAGCTGTTATTTAAACAGCTTAAAGGACTTAAAATACTGGCGACTAATTGTTTGGGAAGGCGACAGTCGTAAGGTATGACAGGTCATAGAGGGATTGCGGAGTACTTACATTAGCATTACATGGTTCAAATTAAAGGACAGTCCCGGATGCGAGTGTGATCCCGGCGTTAGTGAGTCTGTGTGGCACATATTATTAGATCAAACGAACTTACTAAGTGAAGTTCGATCGTTATTATATGAGTCGCTTCATTCGAAGATATAATCAATTATTAACCAGGTGGTCCCTTAATTCTACAGGCATCTTCGCACACTTTTTAGAGAGTTAAATCGATAAAGGGAAAAAAATCGGTTATAAAACTCGATTACACGCTAACCTTATGAGCGCTTTCGTCTTGTTTCTCATTACTTAAGAGTTGTTCGCAAAACTTTTGATATTCAGGGTTGTCGGTCCCACCCGAGGGTGGGTTGGTGATTATATCTTCGAATGAAGCGACTCATATATTAACGATCGAACTTCACTTGGTAAGTTCGTTTGATCTATTATTATATTTCGTCGCTTCATTCTTTGATATAATCAATTATTAACCAGGTAAATTTTTAGAGACAAACGTTTTGTGAACTTATACTAACATGAAAAAAAAATGCACCTTAGCTACAATTTCTTTATTTCTTTAGCTTCGACATAACATAAACGTGACAACTCCTCTAGTGATTTGAATAAAAAACTTAAAGAAAAAACTGAATTTCTAATAAATAAATTAAAAATAAATTATAAAAATACGGTTTTAGCAAAAAGATCCTCGCTAACAATAGGTCTATTATAGAACCTTGCGAACACGGTGGACGTCTCAGTCCAACCAGCCGTCTTAAGGATGACGTCAAGGCTGACGCCGGCGGCGTGCGCCGCGGAGGTGGCGGCGTGCAGCCGTCTTACGGATGACGTTAAGGCTGACGCCGGTGGCGTGCGCCGCGGAGATGGCGGCGTGGCGGCTGCTGTGCGCGCCGAGCACCGTCACATCGACGCCGCTCTCAGACAACACTTGTTTGATCCATCTACTAATGGACTGACTAGTAACCGCTCTGTGTGGACGTTTGTGGGTTTATAGTAACGAATCAATGCTATCAGTTCTTAACTGATATAGTCTTTAAGGACTGTAGCGAAGCATATACTCTGGTTCTCGTGAAAGTAAGGCAAGAACAATACCGGTTGTTCGCGTCCAGATCCTGATGTTTTTATGCAATCTGTTATGACAATTTTAATGCCAATATGTTGTATTAAAACATTTTTAGTCTTAATTAAAGAAAAGGTTTGTACACGGTAGGCCGTACAAAGAGCCAAAATAATCACAAGTTTCTTAGTTATTTTTTCTATTGAAAGTTCTGTATTGGGGTACCACACTGAGATGTGATTTAATACTAACTGTGGGTCCCATTTGCTAGTGTACCTCGAAACATTAGACCTTATTTTGTATGCGCCCTTAAGCAAACGTGTTACTAACTCATCTGAACCATTTCCATTGCCTAAAAAAAGTAAAACGCTGACCGATGAGAATTTAATGTACCATACGAGCAACCAGCATTGAACTGTTCAGTAAGGAACTTTACTACCTTCTTATTAGAGGAATTAAATGTACACACATCAAAAAAAGTTTACGATCAGTAGCAAAATCAGGTGTATTCTTTAAAATATAAATTATTTAAAGAAACTGTTTACGTTTTATGATTTTATAATGAAAATGCACTAAGTAAATAAAAGAATCATTATTAATTATTTACTTTTTATTAACAAAAGCTCGGAAATGCAATTTTGGCTTAAATGTAATGTAATGAAAAATTTGAATTAATGAAAAAACAAACAAAATTTATTACGAAAAAATTAATAGTTAGTATAAAATGACTCCTCCCCTGGCTCGCACACATGCGGAAACCCTTCTGGGCATGCTAAGAATTAAGTTATCTAGCATTTCTTGTGGTAACCTGTCCCACTCTTCAATAGCAGCTGCCCTGATTTCTGACACTGTTCGCGGAGGTGGCTGACGGTTCCAAACAGCTCGCTTAAGAGCATCCCACGCATGCTCGATCGGGTTTAAGTCAGGCGAGCCGGCAGGCCAGTCTAACCTGGTGATGTCGTATTGCTGGAGAGCAGCATCAACACGTCCGTTTCGATGTGCGGGCGCATTATCATCTACCATTATGAATTGGCGCCCGTGGTTGATGCGGAATGGTCTGACGTATCCATCGATTGCAATCGTTTTGTACATGGCTCCGGTCATGGTGCCTTGATACGGGATTAAGGGCGTCCTAGCCCCAATCATTATCCCGGCCCAAAAGACACTGATTTCCCGCCCTGCTGAACGGTTCCAGTGGCAGTTCTCTGCCTTTCAGAGTCGCCAGGTCTTCTCCAGACACGGACACGTCGGTTATCTGGATGTGTACTGATCCGCGTTTCGTCAACGAAGAGGCAGTTCTGCCAGATGCTTTCGTCCTCAATTTCTTCATTTTGACGGAGCCTAGCCCATTGCAATCTACGCCGCTTCCGTTGCTTCAGAGGTGCTCGCCAGGATCTCCTTGCTCGTAATCCAGCTTGGTGTAAGCAATTTCTAATCGTTTGGGTGCTAACTTCGCGGCCGGTGGCAGCTCGCAGCTCTGCTTTCATTTTAGTAGCGTTCATTGTTGGGTCACGGGCAGCCAGTAATCTGATATATCGCTTCTGAATTGCAGTAAGAACAGTTGGGCGACCACTGCGAGGTCGATCAGCTAAATCTTCCATGCCCTGATACCTCTCCAACGTGGTCACCACGCAGGATTGGGATACATGAACTCTGCGTGATATTTCCCTCGTGGAATAGCCTTCTCCACTTAAAGTTAGAATTCTGGCTCGTAAAACTGCAGTTAATCCTCTCGGCATCGTTACCAACTTAATTTTTTTTGAATAAATTGAAAATATTGATAAGTTGCGACTATGTCAGATTTCTGAATGAAAGCAAGCAAGGGTTGATTGTCTTTTTAAATGAAAAAACATTTGAATTACGAAATTATTTTATATTTAAATTTCATATTTTTAAATAAGGAATCAAAAGATAAAAAGTGATTAAGTTTTATTCTTCTACAATAAAAAATATTAGCACTTTTCCAAGTGATCGCAAACTTTTTTTGATGTGTGTATCTAAATTGTTAGACTCACAATACTCCCACCAAAGTCTCAGAGTTACACTATATTGTTTGATAGTGTTGTTTGAGAGTGACGCTAACATGATGTCTAACGCAGCTGTCGGTGCGCTGCGGACTGCGAGCGCCGCCCGCAGAGCAGAAAAACTAAAATCCCGTAAGCTTCATTATCAGCAATTTTTCTTAGACACTTTAAAATCAGACTGAACGGCGGGAAAGCAGCAGAGAAAAATTTTAAACTCCAATCCTAAAAGGCGTGATTAGACAATTCCCACTCTGTGTCGGGATTTATTTTTCGCGATTCTTCATCGGCACAATTATCTTTAGTATTAACGTAAGAGGAAAAAAGCCATATTTTTTGTTGTTCGCACCATTGCCAGATAGCTCTTGATAGGTTGTCCAGGTGAGGAAACTAAATGCCTCCCATACGGTTAACGTAGCAAATTGCAGTGGAGTTATCAACACGCAATAAAATAGTACAATTGGCTTTCTTCACAGCAAAACTTTTCAAGCCTAAGAAAACCGCCTGAAGCTCTAAGTAATTTATATGGTGCTCTTTTTCGTCGGCATTCCACTTGCCGTTAACCTTGTCATTACCACAGACTGCACCCCAGCCTGACCGAGAGCTGTCAGTGTAAATTTCTAATTTATGCTCTAATGTTCTCATAGGACTGAATGCAGATGAGATATTTCTCTCCCACCATGACAGATCCTCCAATATAATAGGGGGGAGTTTTTTTTTTGACTTCGTTATTACCGCCCGAATTCATTAAAGCCAAATACTTTTGGCGTTCTAGTAATTTAGTATATAACCAACCATATTGGATGGCCGGGCAAGATGATATTAAAACTCCGATAAGTTAAGCAAATTCTCGAATAGTGCAACTCGGAAATGACGAAAACTTTTTTACTAATTGAGCGATATGATCGCATTTTTGGGTTGGCAGAAGTAATGTTAAATTACGCGTGTCAAAATCAAAACCTACAAACTTACAAAGTTGTTTGGGTTGTAATAAACTCTTGTTAAAATTTACAACAAAGCCTAAGCACTAAAGTAATTTTAAAGTTTCAGTCACATTCTCCATGCACTCGTCGTAGCTATCTCCGATACATAAAATATCGTCTAAATAAACTACAGACTTGAACCCGCGTAGCCTTAAGTGAGATATAACTTCTTTTATTATTTTGGTAAATATCAGGGGGGCAACAGATAAGCCATACGGCATAGCTTTGAATTCGTAGGTAACATTTTTGTCGAATTAAAATCTTTAAATTGGAAACGTAAGTATTTTCTGTCATGGGTAGAGAAATTGGTATTAATAAATATGCCTCTTTAAGGTCAACGATAGCCAAAAAACCATCCCGCGGGTTTAATTTAGAAGCGGTTCGATAATCCTCCATTTTAAAATGTGTTTTTGTAATGAATTTATTCAGAGATTTTAAATTAAGGATAAATCTTTTATCACCGTTCAGTTTTGGCGTAAAAAATATACTAGATAAAAATTGATTACTTGAGAGTGTACTTTGTTTCACCGCTCCTAAATCTATTAATTTACTAATCGCGCATTGCATATCCCAACTTTCGCTAGGTGATAAGTTATTTCGCGGGATTGTAATTTGGCCCACTTCACTTGAAAAAGGTATGGTGTATCCATCCTTAATCCATGACAATACTTGAGCATTATTTGTAATATTTTGCCAACAATTATAGAATAAACTTATTCTACCAGCATGTACCTGCGTTGTTACTGCGCTGACGTCGCCGATGCCGAGGCACGAGGTTTGTTCGGGCGGTCGGCTTCGCTTGCAACGCATTGTACGCTCGACAGGCCGGCTGCGCTTGGTTCGTCTTGGTACCTCTCCCCCCCCCTGTTTGACTGATACCGAGGGTGCGCTGACCAGTTTCCCTGCGCGTTATGTCGACCTGATGTCTGCTGCGAATTCGAAGCTTTGGCTTGATTGGACTTTGGCGCGGTTTTCTTTATTTGAAGGCCTTGCCTTTCAATCACTTTACTGGCTGTAATCTTTTCAGGTATAGACGTACCGAATAGGGTATCATCTCTTTCAGTCTCCTGAACGATATGGATAAAAATTTTCTCCAGGCTTGGTGTAATTAGTTTTATTTTATCTTTAGTACAAGCCGAGTGAAGGTCTGACAATATTCTGCAGCTATCACTTAGATGTTTAAGGGCTTGCACTTTGTCGTTACTCTTAAGAAGCAAATCCATTGCCCGATTCACAGCCGTAAC
The DNA here is from genome assembly GCA_949987775.1 of Aproaerema taeniolella. Classification (NCBI taxonomy): domain Eukaryota; kingdom Metazoa; phylum Arthropoda; class Insecta; order Lepidoptera; family Gelechiidae; genus Aproaerema; species Aproaerema taeniolella. The sequence goes on from CATLJT010000219.1 coordinate 33,592, forward strand.
ATCTATCCCTAATTGTTGTTGAAAACCAAGCAATTTCTTGTCACTGCCTCTAACCACTTCAGATACAGCCACCGATATTTCTGGTTTTAATTTGGGGGATTGTAAAAGCTTACAGTTATCCGGGATAAGGTAATCTTTAAGCATTTTTTCTTTATTTTCTTTCGTCATACCCTTCTTTAGGAGAGGTAACCATAACTTGGCTAAGCTCTCATGATTAGTGTCACCATATTCAGGTGCCTCCGAAGTTGAATCGCCCAAGGCGGCTAACAATTCCGGGTCTAGATTGACATCGGCCATCGGAGTCTCCGACGTGACAGCTTCTTGATCCTGACTAGGGTTTTTTTTACGCCTGATCCCGCGTGGTGGCCGGTGGTGGTGAAGAGTTGAACTGATTTTCAAGCGGCGGTAAAGACTCCTCTTCCATGATGTGATCGGGTTACGGGTTATTTATGACCGCGTCACCGATTTCTAAAATAAAATACTTAATAATAGTCTTACTATTTTACTCAACAGTCTACCCCCTATGGAGCGTAGGATGAGTTTGAAAGCACCGTTTTGTATGATAATGAAAGAGGGTAGTTTTCGCTAAGTCACTTTATCTCGCAGATAAAAAACCAGCGAGCGTGCGTATCTATTTATAGAATTCACCCTTTGTTTTTAAGTTACAGGAACGCACATAACTCGCAGTTAGTACGTTTATCGAAATTGACTCGCAGTCAATCCCGATTATGATTGCGATTGAAATCACAAGCATATAATTTAAATGAGCGAATCACCACTATCCCATAGCAATAATAATAATAGCAAGTCAGCGATAAGCTCGCAGCAGATCACCGACATAAAATACGAGTATTAATTAAATTAAAACGTACCTTCATTTTCACTTTCGGATTGAATCCGTATTCGTTGTGATCTTTTATTTTGCAGTTTTTTTAGTTCTTTCAATTTTTTCTTCAATTAAATGCCTTTTAGGCATTTTTTAACACTTTTACGTGCGTGTGCAGAGTGTGCAGTGCAAAAGTTGCAAATACGTGCGCTCGATGCCTCGCACAAAAAAGGAATGAGAAACAAGACGGAAGCGCTCATAAGGTTAGCGTGTAATCGAGTTGTATAATCGTTTTTTTTTCCCTTTATCGATTTAACTTTCTAAATAGTGTGCGAAGATGCCTGTAGAATTAAGGAACTACCTGGTTAATAATTGATTATATCAAAGAATGAAGCGACGAAATATAATACTACATTGCCCACGCTTCGCAGCTGCCAGAATGGACGTTGAATTCACCATGGACACTACACTAAACAAATCAGCTTTAAACGATACATTTACACATATGGAATGTTAATGTTTTAAAAAGGTTAAATAGGTAATAATAGTATTAAATGTTACAAAACAAGGGCACGGACATCAAGTCTGTGGGTGCCAAATTAACTGTAAAAAAATATATGTGTTGATGGAATGTAAATATCTAATTTTATCCCCTTGTTAAATTTTATCAAAATGTATTTAGTGGTTTAGAAGTGAATTATTCCTTTTGATTGATAGGTTACAAAAGATATATTGAATATCACACACAAACTGCGGTGCGAGCCCTTTTACATAAAAGAATTCGAGTCGTTTCGGTTTTTAGTCTTTTAATAAAACGACCAAGTCTTATTAATAAAAACTCGAACTTTTAGTCTTAATTTTAGAGTCAAGTCCTGTAAGATGGAGGCGAGTCTTTTGAATAAGCCTTAAAAGACTTTAGTGTCTTTCATCTCTAACAATGACCGTTACGATAGTACACCAGTTTTAAATGAATACGTAATGTAAACGATTTTTATACAACCTTTTGCATCCACGCGAGATGGTTCTTAAACAGATGATTTCTTTTTCATTTTCATTGTGGCGCTGGAATTTATAATTATCCTTTATTTACCTTCTTTCTTTTTGACCTCGTTTTTAGACATTATTAGCGGTTTAACCGTCAATATCCTCGTAGAATTAAGAAACCAGCTGCATATTTGAACCATGCTGCTACGGAACCCTACAATGCGCGTGTCCCGACACGCTCTTGGACGGTTTTTTTGTTATGAAAGATTTCTTTTATATACAAATTGTAACAAAATTGAACAAAATCGTGATCAAAAATGAAAAAAATAACGATAATTGTTGTTTGTTCTTTGATTAGGCCCCAGTTCTCTTCCATTTATTTCTGTGTAGACAAAGTAACATAGCTTTTTACTTAACACCACCTTAACCTGTGATTGGGAAACCTATTTACCAACAACACGTTATTGCGACGTTATGTGATTCAAACAAATAGGTGAAGAAATCGACTATACAAGAAAATCTGTAATTGTATTCTTTGCAAATAAACAGCAAAATATTCAGCCTCTTGATTGAATATTCTATTTTACCACAGCCAGAATTATTAACAAAACAGTAAAACCATAATCCAAAAAAGTTCGATGATCACCAAATTTAATATTTTTTTATTGCAGAATGTAAGTAAAGCTTTGCTTATTTCCTTCTTTTTTAAACAGCCCCAGGTTGAGTTTTAAAAGATCATTTAAAAAATTAAATAAATTGTGAACATATTTACCTATATTATGTATACTAGGTTTTGCAGAGGCGCGACCTGCTAGATCAGGACGCGCGGCAGTTGTATCCTCTTTGTAGAGTCAAAATTTCATATTGTTATTTGAAACTTTTTAAAGTGCTATGTTCAATTAAAAAACAGATGTCAAAGGGGTTCGAAGAAAAACGAACTGTGAACCAAGACGGCGGCTGATTTTCTCGAATGTGATGTCGCAGTTTGAAACCTAGTCAGATCGATAGAGGATGTTTAGATGATCAAAAAATAAAGAGGGCCAGTTTTTCGTATCATACCGGGAACAAAATAAAGACGTTGCATTTATTGTGCTGCAATACTTACTGATTTATTTGAAGTCTGTGCTAAGCCCAATGAGTTTGATATGCTATACTACTTCAAACAGATAAGTAGGTACGCAGTACATTAAATGCTAGTCTTTATTTTTCGCTTTTTGAAGTCGGTTTTTTAATATTTATTCTTTATTGTACACAAAAAATTAAAACAAACATTTTACAGAGAACAGGATACACAATGGCGAGCTATTTGTATCCTGGTACGCAATTTTTTAATTTTATTTTATTATATTTTACTTTATTTTTATTTTCAAGAATATAAGCATCTCTGCAGCATCTTTCAAATAAACTCCGTTAAGAGATTATGGGCGTGACATGAGTGTATGTATGAATTACCTTGTCAGGTAGTTTATTGAAATAAAAACCTTTAGATATAATATCACTACATTTTATAAATCAATTATATCTCTAATTGATTTTTGTCTTACATGTGCTGCCATCTAGATTTTGTTTTAAAAATTGAGGTTTTTCAAAATATCGCGAATATGCACACATACATACGCTCACGCCCATAATCCCTAACGAAGTAGACAGAGCAACAGTGGTTCTAAAGTTACTCGATGCCACGTGCCACGTATCACAGTGAGATCAAGAGGAGAAGAGGCTGAGCATGGGGAGCAAGCAAGGCTTCGGATAGTTTCACTTTTTACAAGAGGGTTCAGCATAATAGGAGAGGAGCTAAAATGTTTGTTAAGGTCGTTCAGGTCCATGCTGATCGCGCCTGACATCTGTTTGGCTACACTAAGCGATTTGAGAAATATCTATAGTTTTAATAGAGGGCAGCGCTCAGTAGTGGAGTAGATGTGTTTTAGACGAGCATTTTTGCCCAATTGATTACATGTGTTTGTAGTAGTGGTGTAGATCTCAACGTTTTCGGCCGAATTGTCACGTCGAGGTACTATCAACCCCAGTTCCACCTAACCACAATAAGGATCAGTTTTGTTTGCAGCGTTCGGCACCTTGCCCCAATTGTTCGTTTTTGGCAACTTATAGCGCTTTGCTCAGATCATTAAAGGCGGGTTGAAAAAACTACTACTTTCTTGTTAATTGTTTTTTTTTTCAACAATAAAACGAGAAGTTCCTTCGTTTATCAACAAATAAAATGTCCAGTCCTGTGATTGCTCAATTTAAGATGAGGGTGGGGCTTGTCTTGCGCTTCGCTTGCAAGGGATAAAAAATTGAAACTGGTCAGACATAACTGCCCTAGTAGCATTTTCCGTTGGCATCCATTCGCCAACAGTAGGGAATACATTGGGATATTTTTGTTAATTTGCCAACGTAATACATAAGTATTACCAATGCAATATAATATTATCATTAGGCCCAACCAGTTACGAATGTTGGGCCTTTCTACTGCTGCCTACCGTTGGATAAATACTGTTAGCATTCCTACATTGTCAGCAAGGTAGGACCTATTCTATATTAACTGACGTTGGCCCAATATAGTAAATGCTTATCATAACGCCCAACCAATTACCAACGTTGAGCCATTTCTACTTCTGCCTACCGTTGGGTAATAATTGTTGGCGTTGCTATATTTTCAGCAACGTAGGCCCTATTCTATAATAACTAACGTTGGACCAATATAGAAAATGCTTATCATTACGCCCAACCAATTACCAACGTTGGGCCATTTCTGCCGCTGCCAACCGTTGGGTAAAAACTGTTTGCATTCCTAAATTGTCGGCAACGTACGCCCTAGTCTATATTAACTATCGTAAGCCCTATATAGTAAATGCTTATCATAACGCCCAACCAATTACCGACGTTGAGCCATTTCTACTTCTGCCTACCGTTGGGTAATAATTGTTGGCGTTGCTATATTTTCAGCAACGTAGGCCCTATTCTATAATAACTAAGGTTGGACCAATATAGAAAATGCTTATCATTACGCCCAACCAATTACCAACGTTGGGCCATTTCTGCCGCTGCCAACCGTTGGGTAAAAACTGTTTGCATTCCTACATTGTCGGCAACGTACGCCCTAGTCTATATTAACTATCGTAAGCCCTATATAGTAAATGCTTATCATTATACCCAACCTAAATCCCCTTCATGTTTCGAAAGGAGGCCCCCGTGCCCCTCGGTGGGGACGTATATGGGCTGGTAAGATACCCAACCATTTACCAACAATGGGCCATTTCTACTACTGCCTACCATTGGGTAATGTAGTAAAACTCTCTTCGTGGAATAATCTCACTTTATTACTAACACCTTGCTACATAAAATAACCTCACTTTTTTACAAACAAGTTAGTTTAGTCTGAACAACTGTCTCCTGCGCTTGCTTAAACTCAACCACAGAATACTATACTCTCCATGTGAGAAGAAGTACAAGTTCATACTTAAATAATGCCAACGCGGACAGCGCCACTGACACTCTTCTAGCGGTGCTTACCCATATGTAACTTTTATGTGGCGCTAAATTCTAAATAGGTATATTTTCATCATTAAAACTACTCCAATTCCTACCATCACTTCACTAATTTCCAATTTCAGCAATATTTCAATGCTTAATGTTTTATTTTGCTGAAATTGGAAAATGGAATATGGATTACTGAAGGACTATTAATGAAAAACAACCTTGATTTGTTTAAGTTTGTTTTAATATTGGTTTCAATGCTTGCTTGGAATATTCCACCTGAAAACTTATATTTTTTAATATGCAATATCTTTTTATGCATATAGCAAAAACAGAATTTATGATGAAATTTTTGTTCTCTTTTTAATGTGTGGTACATTGGTTCAACCAATTAAAAGAAACATTTTTTCAATCAACTGTGTTATTTGCAATTTCACATTTACTGTGTGTGCACTGTTGTCAAGTAAGCTGTGTATTATAGATGCACAACTTTCTACGGAGTTAGTATAGATTTCTTTAGGATAAATTAAGCTGGTTTTCTCATCAGAGTACTCTTTTATATTTATAAATATGTTATTCATACTTTTATTTGAATTCTCTGACAAGAAAGCCAGCTTGCAGAGTTAACACTTTATGTTTTGCCTTTTTATTATATAACCGCTCACATATGCACGTGCTTGTTTTTCACGTAATTGTTCGATTTTTTCCAAATTCACAGGGATCGACACATCCATTGATATCTGACGTGAAACATCTTCTGCTTCATTACTAGCTTCTTGATTTTGATTGGTGGTCAAGTAGTCACACATATTTTCCATAATCTTGTTTTGATCATGTTCGTAATTTCTGTTTTTACTAACATGCATCAAATTTTAAATGACTGCAGCTTTCAGGCCTAGTATAAACTGTTCCATGGTGGGGTTGACGTTAGATCCACAATTGCTACGTATGCACCCAAAGTAATTCTCAAGAGGATCTTGACTTAGTCTTCTCGTGGACAATGTACGGATTCCTTTCTTTCCCAGCAGAGAAAACAATCTTTGAAAGGCATTTATGGTTCTTATCCACCCATTTTGTGATGGAGGAGTAGTACGAGTGCCTACGAATTTCATTTTCATGAAAAAAGTTTTCATGTCTTGGAAAAGTTTTTGATGAACGCCATTTGGCGTCCAATTTTTGGCACATATTTTGCCTCTTCTTGGACTCGAAGAATCGGCATTCAGACAGTCAAAAAGTTGGTAAATTTTTTCTAGTAGTGTTTTTGTGACCAATGCTGCACTAGGAAGGTCACCTGGAATAAAAAGTAGAATACTATTAGGTTCATAAATTCAACTTTTTAATTGCACACCATATTATGGTAAAAAGGAGATGGTAAGTTGCTACTTATACCATTTGGTAGCATACTTACTCTAAAATTTCCTAAAAAACTATTTTGGTATTCTCTTGTCTGAGTGGGTTTTGTCCTAACGGAGATATGAAGTGCAAACGCCAGTTTACTGTAAAACTTACAATGTTCTTCAACTCAATACTTGCTTACAAGTTATGTCAAAAGCACTTTAAAGGCAAAAGTATTAAATCGTATACGCAATTACGCACACGGATTATCACAATGTCACGGTACGCAAGAAAGCTAGCAGACAAAGACTCGTCAAATGTATAAGTTCTTATTCTGTTAGTGTATCGTATAATTGACTATTACTTACTGCTTGCCGTGACTCACAAAATAATCAGTGAACTTTCAGTAGGTATTGCAAATCACAAATCAATCTGGTTTCATACTTACTTGCAGCGACTTTTGCGTAAATAGGTATTAACTGCAACCGAATGGCTCAACCTTGGCTCTGTTAAGAATTGTAGTTGTATTTTTTTTTAAGTTTTGATGTGTTATCTCTGATTTTATTATCTGTGCTCTTGTGATTTGTCTATTTCTTCTGCACCGTAATTTTCACTTGAAATAAAATACATTATCGGCGATTTTTGGACTTTCAATTATTTTAAGTCCTGACAAGCTCAACACTTGAGCGGCAAGCTTCACCTTCATTTTTTTCCGTTTGGGTTTAAATGGCGTGAAGAAACTCTTTAATGTGTTCCCATTTAGCCACATCTGTAAAAAATTTGTTTTTTAAAACTTAGAATTACTATTTGTAGAAATTTAAATTATTTATTACTGAAACAAATTTCACAAACTTACTTTCTTTAGATGATCCAAACACTGTACAGAAGCCTTCTGGACAAATAACGTGGTGTTTCAAAAAATTGTTTCTAAAACATTTTAATAAGTGTGGAGGATCTAAAATTGTTACTATTTCATGACGTTCAAATTCAAAAAACGGGCGCTCTATTGTTGATCCCAATTTTTTTATGGTTTTTCGGTTCACGCCGTCTAAGTCGCAAACTGTTGCAACTATCTCTAGCCCAACTTTGAAACATTCATTCAAAACCTGTAATGTGAATTACATATTTTTAATTAATTGAGGAAACCATGCACAGACGGACAGATAGGCAGACTTTTTTATTTATACAACGTGTTTCAAAAAAACCCAAAAAAAAGATAATTCAAAATTAATTTAAATTTAGCTTATTGCGCAGCTCTATTACAAATATGACAAGTATGTCATATTAATTATATGAAACTTCAATTTAGAAAGATGTCAAACCGTGCAACTGATTACTAGAGTTGCGACTATTTCACTTTTAAAATAAAATTTTGGAAATTCTTTTTTATTGGGTTTTTTTGAAACACCTTGTATACACATCTAACCAAATATTTAAAGTTTAAATTATAAAATCCTAACAACTTACCTCTTTTACTAAAACTGATAGGCGGTCGGCAGTTACTGATTGCCCCGAGAAATAGTGAGCGTTTGGATGCTTGAATCTTATTCTAAGCCCAACAGCCATGAACACAAGTGCATACGATGCTACTTGAGCGCTTCTTCCTTGTTTTCCATGGTCTTGATAGCCATTTATAGTGTATGTCCTAGGACAGTACTGTAAATTCGTCGAAAAGCAAAACCGCTAAATTATCATCTGGACAAATTTTAGAAGTTTTCATTTTGAGAGTTGCACAAACTTGTTTGTCAACTCCACAATTCATAGGCACTTTGTTTAACAAAGCTTTCAATGTGCCTGGGCTTGGTAAACAATACAATCTGCGCAGCAATCTATAGCATGATGAAGACTTCTTAAAAAATGGAGAGCTAATATTTTTGATTCCAGTGTCCATCTTCTTCATTTCAGTGTTCTAGGAAGGTTTGCTATTTGACTTTGTAGAAGTAATTTGATCTGGGATTTTAGTTTCTATTAATTTTGAAACATTTTCATTATTACAAATGTCTCTCAGGATTGCTTGATTTTTTGATATTTTGACGTTTCGGTATTTTCTCCTTAATCTCAGTATTTCACACATGTAGTTCCTACATTTATTATACAACATTTGTTCTTTTTCTGTTAATTTAGAAACCTGACTGACATTTAGAAGCTTTAAAATACCATTAAGTTTCTTAGATTTCTTCGTTTTCTGTAATAGAAATAGTAACAATTAATAAATTTCTAATTCTAAACGCAAAATAGGTCAATAGCTATTCATAACTAAAAATTATATCGTATTCAAGACGCATAATCATTACCATATGCTCATGAGTGACTTTCAGCGGAAATTTTGGAATTACTGAAGTACTGGCACCTGCCTGCATCTGACATGTAGTAATCTGTAACTGAACATGATAAGAGTGGTAAGTGTATCAATCGATTACAAAAAAATGGAGGCAGTTCTCAAATCTTTTTATTAGAATTAACTTCATAATAGAATAATAGAGAACCTCCTTTTTTTGAAGTCGGTTAAAAAAATTTAAAGACCTGATTATGGAGTATGAGATAAATTAGAGCGAAATAAAGTTTTCGAAAAAGAAGTAAATTGTTTTATACACCTAAAAACTGATTAATTATTTTAATCAGTTTTTATAGTAATTATTTATACCTGCATCTGGAGCACGTATTATAAGTCAAGTATTCTTTATTTAAAGTAAGCCATTAAAGCTCAAGGGAAATAAAGTTGTATGGAACTTCCCTCGGGTAATAATGACATTTAAATATGGAATGCTATAATATCAACAAAAACTTTTATCAAAAATAATTTCGAAAAACACAAGGCTGTTGAAGGCTCCAAGTAGATTTCAACTATAAAATTTGACACATCAAAGAGACTTTACTTTTATTAAAAATATTTAGCATAAAAACTTGGCTGTATGTCTTAGCCATTATTGACTTTATTTGCCTACGGAAATATATTATAATATAAGAAAACGTCGTCAGTGATTTTCGATCTGTGATTTTTACCGAGAATTATTAAATTGTTGTGTCGTAAGTTTTTCAAAAAGATCAAAAAGTCAGAACGACATTTTTTCGAATTCCGTAGATTCATTTCCAATGTTCTCGATAGTCGTGTGAGGCAGGAATCTGTATTTTTAACCCCCGACGCAAAAAGAGGGGTGTTATAAGTTTGACCGCTATGTGTGTGTGTCTGTGTGTCTGTGTGTCTGTGTGTCTGTGTGTCTGTCTGTGGCACCGTAGCTCTCAAACGGGTGAACCGATTTGGATGCTTTTTTTTTATTTACAAGCAGGTTTTTTGGCGATGGTTCTTAGATACGTTTTACCAAAATCGGTTCAGCCGTTTCAAGGTCATCAGCTCTTTTGTTAGCTGCGGTAGGGTTCTTAGACTCTTAATGTGTATTTACTTTACTTTCAAACATACATGTGACCTAAAACTTGAAACACTCATGTATGCTTAATAACTATGCAGGATTATGGAACTCTTGGTCTGATGCTGCAGCCAGGATATCCAGAATACTAGCACACTCTTAAAAAAATAATAGCAGATATGTCGTGTTTGGACTCGTTTTGTTCAGTATTTGATTCTGCATACAATGCAATGGTGGCAACACGGTGAGCTGATGCTGCGGCCAGGATATCCAGAACATTAGCACATCCTTGAAAAAATAATAGCAGATATGTCGTGTTTGGACTCGTTTTGTTCAGTATTTGATTCTGCATACAATGCAATGGTGGCAACACGGTGAGGTGATGCTGCGGCCAGGATATCCAGAACACTAGCACATCCTTGAAAAAATAATAGCAGATATGTCGTGTTTGGACTCGTTTTGTTCAGTATTTGATTCTGCATACAATGCAATGGTGGCAACACGGTGAGCTGATGCTGCGGCTAGGATATCCAGAACACTTGCACATCCTTGAAATAAGTTAAAAATTTTGAAATAAAAATTAAATTAAAAATTCAAAAAACCCCCCACGCAAAAAAGTAAAGCGGACATTTAAAAAGTAAAAAATAATACCTTTCGTTGAGCCATCAAATTCATTTCAGAAATACCTATATATATTTTAATAATCGAAATCGATGGATGGCATGATAGGGTTTGCTCATTAAAATGGTGCTATAATGTCGCGTCGGGGTACCGCTTTAGTGAATCAGACCCTTCATTTGATTGACCCTTCATTTGATTGGGTCTGATTCACTAAAGCGGTACCCCGACGCGACATTATAGCGCCATTTTAATGAGCAAACCCTATCGTGCCATCCATCGATTTCGATTATTAAAATATATATAGGTATTTCTGAAATGAATTTGATGGCTCAACGAAAGGTATTATTTTTTACTTTTTAAATGTCCGCTTTACTTTTTTGCGTGGGGGGTTTTTTTTTTTAAATTACTTGTTAGTGAAAAGAGTAAGTAGTTAACTTTGATGGTTTTGAATTATTTTTAGAGACACTTACCACTTCCATATGCTCATGGGTGGCTTGGCTTGCAACGGGAGCTGTGAAGTGGTTTTTGAAGTACTGGCACCTTCCTACATCTGACATGTATTAATCTGTAATTGAATATATTAAGAATGAATACATTGACCGGCTTTAAAAAAGAGGAGGTTCTATAATATTATTTTATATGAATTAACTTCATAAAAAATTAAGATCTGATGATGTCAAAAGCAACATGTGATGTCTGTTTGTATCAAACGTGGCATCAAGTAGTTTGCTAGAACCACTGATGCTCTGCCTACCCCATTAGGTATTATAGACTTAAGCGTATGTATGCATGTATGTATCTGATGATGGAGTGTGAGAGAAACCAGAAAGAAGTAAAATTTTCCAAAAATAATTATACTTTTAATATTCATGTAATTTCTCCCTACTATTAAAATGAGGAATAGGTATAGGTAATATATTTTTTAATATTTTTTTAATAAATGTTATAGTTTTTAAATTATTTGTTAGTGCATAGAGTAAGTAGTTAATTATGAAGGTTTTGAATTATTTTAAATCATTTCTAAGGACACTTACCACTTCCTAATGCTCATGAGTGGCTTGCAGCGGGAGCTGTGAAATGGCTTCTGAAGTACTGGCACCTTCCTGCATGTAACATGTAGTAATCTATGTTTGAACATAATGAGAATGAATACATCGACCGGCTTTAAAAAAAGGGAGGTTCTCAAATATTTTTTATTTGAATTAACTTCATAAAAAATTTAAGATCTGATGATGGCAAAAGCAACATGTGATGTCTGTTTGTATCAAACGTGGCATCAAGTAGTTTGCTAGAATCACTGAAGCTCTGCCTACCCCATTAGGTATTATAGACTTGAGCGTATGTATGTATGTATGTATGTATCTGATGATGGAGTGTGAGAGAAACCAGAAGGAAGTAAAATTTTCCAAAAATATATATATTTTTAATATTCATGTAATTTCTCCCTACTATTAAAATGAGGTATATAGGTAATATTCTTTTTTTATTTTTTAAATAAATGTTATAGTTTTTAAGTTATTTGTTAGTGCATAGAGTAAGTAGTTAATTATGAAGGTTTTGAATTATTTTTAATCATTTTTTATGGACACTTACCACTTCCTTATGCTCATGAGTGGCTTGCAGCGGGAGCTGTGAAATGGCTTTTGAAGTACTGGCACCTTCCTGCATGTAACATGTAGTAATCTGTAATTTAACATAATAAGAGTGATAAGTGTATCAATCAATAACAAAAAAGGAGGCAGTTCTCAAACCTTTTTTTTAAAGTAACTTCATAAAAAAATGTAAAGATCTGATGATGGAGTATGAGAAAAACCAGAAAGAAGTACAATTTTTCACAAAGAAGTACAATTTAAAAAATATTCATCTAATATCTCCCTGCTAAGTAATAAAATGAGGTATAAAGGTCATATTCTTTTTATTTTTAAATTAAATTTATATTTTTAAGTTGCCTACTTTTTAGTGAGAAGAGTAAGTAGTTAATTTTAAAGGTTTAGATTTTTTAAAATTATTTTAATAGACACTTTTACCACTTTCATATGTTCATGAGTGGCTTGCTGCGGGAGCTGCGGAATGGTATTTGACATACTGGCACCTTCTTATATCTGTGATGTGGTAACCTGTAATCAAACATCTTTGTAGTGATAAGAACAGAAGGGAAAACCACTTTATTTTATTTGACTGTTTATCCATATAGGCAAAAGAAACAAAATTGAGTTCAAATTATTTTTCTCCGAAGCGAATCTACAACTACTTACTTAAAAAACAAACAAACTCTATTATGGTTAATTGCCATAAATACATACCGTTTGCTGATATCCTTCATTATCGTGACTTGCAATAACAGGTACAGCAAATTTATTCAAATTTGTTTTTCCAGCATTTTCAAAGGCACTGCTATCAAAATGTTTATTACATAACATTTTGTGACTCTAGTACAGCTTTAGTAATAATTCTTTAGAAGACCAGTCTTCTTTAGGGAAACAGTAAAGTTATTTTGCGATTTTGTCTCTGTGATATTAAATTTTTTTGCCAATAAGTATAAGGTCCGTATTACGGAACGCAACCAAGACTGATCTATACTTAAGCAATAGTCATCTTTGTCATTTTAATAGTGAGAGATAGAGACAATCAATACTTAAGCATTTATCAAGACTTGAGTCTCCTTCTGTAATACGGGCCTTAGTCTATTGACGACGTCAGGCTTTTTACTTCACTCGCTATCCTAAGATCTAGTCTTGATTCTAGCTAGACCGTATAAAACCGAGCTATTACATTCTTATTTTTTTTTACTACTTATTTGCAATTGTGTTTTTTATGTAAGCGATGTTTAGAAACAATTGTGCCTTACCTTAAGGTAGATGGTGGATTTGTTGGTTTTGGGAACTTGTGTAAAACTATGGACGGATCCACCGCTCGAGAAATACCACATTTGGCACACTTTCTGTATTTTTCCGACATTTCAGTGAGTAGATTACACAAATAATACTTAAGTTTAAAACAAATTGTTAACAAGTAGGTAGGTAGCAGAAAAAACGGGAAAATTCAAGTCAAAAAGTATATAGGTTAATGCAGTGTTGCCACAAGAAGTAAATGTGAAATTTGTATTTTTATTTAAAAAATCATTATGAAAGTTATGAAAATACTCAGTTGCTTTGCCTTTAAATACCTTAATTTATCAGCCAGCGTATGTAGCGGGTCCGTTGTCGTCGAGGTACATGCAATATTTATTTCTTTGTTTCGTCTTCATTAGAGTTTCGCTCTACCGCCTCACTCCAGTGGGAAAAACTCATTGGTATTGAGAAAAAGGTCAAAATTAGGTAGGGAAGGTTCTTCTGAAGCTAATTCTGTCTTTAGAGTAAAACCGTATAAAAATCCGTAATCTTGAATCATTCGTATTTAACTTGCAAAATCCGTACAAATACCGATAAATCCGTATTTATATGGCAACACTACATCAATGTGTCAAACTGATTGATGTTTGTTTCATTAATTAACGCGTTAACAATTAAAATGAAGACATTAAATTTAGAAATAGTCATAATATCATGTAAGTCAAGTTTATTTCCTATGATTTACTTATTTAGCATGTTCTGTAATGAATTAAACAAAATTATTGACTTGTTACAAATCCAAACTCAATAAAACGAATGAACTTATGGTGTGACAGAACAAAAAGATATTCTCCCTTTAGCTACCCACGTCACACATACAAAAACGTTGTATTTACAACACCGTTTTTGTAAATGTGTGCATGTTGACAAGCCGCGCACGTCAAGTTGACTGGGCCTGAACTCAACTACCATCATTGCTGCCTCTGGGTCCCTTCCGTCTCATCATCCCTTCCAGCCGTCCAACCTGACGTTAGTCATAAGACCAACTACCGGTCCGAATATATGGAAAGGTGTTGCCATTTTTAATTAAATTAAATAAGTAAATTTAATCAAAATAAACAACCTAACAATCGTCCATCCTGACCATGCGCATGTTCCTATGCGCACAGATAGGCTGTACCTAACAATCGGGCAAACAGAGTCGAGAAGACAGGCAATTTAAATGTATCAATTAGATACAATTGGATCAACTAGCATTAAAATTATAAATATTCCATTGATTTTATTCTACCACGAACCCATCACTTCTCATGGAAGAATATCACTGGTCACCTAAAACTAAAATTATAATTTGCTACTTTGACTTATGTTAACCATCCAGCCACCGCTGTGCCTTATGTTAATCCCCCAGCTGGCGCTGTAACCCAATTTAACCAACCAGTCGCTTTGGTGCCAAACTTTTATTTTCCAACAGCAGCTGTGCCAAATGTTTTTAAATATCCAGCTAATTATATATCACATGTTAACCACTTGCCTGACTTGCCTGATAATTTTGATTTTTTAGATACTGATAGGCAATATTGTAAAAATTCAATCTCAGACTTGATGGAAAACTATTTGCCCGCTAATATGGATTGCTTTAAAACTAATAGACAATATTGTACTCAACAGATTTTTGGCATGATGCAAATGTGTGATAACTAAAAAAGAAAAAATAGATAATAATTTTACAAATATTAAATTTGTATGAAAGGATTATTTAATATGTAGTGGGGATAACGTAACGCATGATAATGACCTTTATAGGCCCGTAAGGAGTAGAGACTTGCGCCCGATTTTGAATATTCAAATTTTATATGTTAATGGCACCGCCTTGACAGATACGGCTGCCAAACACTGCATTGCGGGTTACACGCTATATGCGCTCCTCTTGCGTAAAGATAACGCTCTTCACCCGTCCTCCAGGGACATCAAACTTGCTAATGGAATGTTGCGGAGGATAAACTTACTCACAACTATATTAAGGGTAAAGTTAGAAAACAAAATAATTACTGTTCGCGCCTTGACGTCACGCGCAAACGAGCCGCGCCGACCGACGCCGCCTCCCCACCAACCACTTGCCAGCCAGCTGCATATCAAGACGAACGCGCGCGCAATATTATATAGAAAATTAAACAAATTATAGAACAGCCATTAAAGTTAATCTCATTCTTTAAATCTTCATTTTTATTTGTCCCATCCTTGGACGAAATTGGCGACTGTGCAAAATATCGGCTCGGAAAAGAAGAACGAAGTCGGCAGTTGATAATTGAAAAAGTAACGGCATAACAGACATCTGCAGCACAAGACGCCGGGCAATCAGTTGGATTTCTACAAT
This sequence comes from Aproaerema taeniolella, assembly GCA_949987775.1. Taxonomy (NCBI): domain Eukaryota; kingdom Metazoa; phylum Arthropoda; class Insecta; order Lepidoptera; family Gelechiidae; genus Aproaerema; species Aproaerema taeniolella. The sequence goes on from CATLJT010000219.1 coordinate 49,408, forward strand.
TGCAAGGGAGTGCCTTTCCTATTCCTTTGTGCCTTTTTCTACCTATCCACCTTCAGATTGTGAAATTTTACAAAGCTCTGAGTGAGTAAGGTTATTTATTTCTGTAATTATTGGTTTTTAAGGCAGGAAAAAAATTATTTTTGCTTGTAGACAAGTCCGATGTACATAGTACAGCCTTTTGGTGTCTAGCTACGCTTTTTAATGCTCATAAAGTGCTAAAAACATTGCGCCGCTTCAATATAAGAAGGTATTGCAGTATTTCTGCTTACGATCTTTTTTATGTTCACTAATTCTTTCCGGTCGAGTTTTTTTTTTATTCAGTAGATTTCAAAATTTTAGAACTTGCTCTATTTTTGCTTTTTGTTTGGGTTTGAAGTTGTCATTTCATTCGACAAAATTTTTTGAGGAAATATGAAGGATTTTTGTGTGTAAAAGACTGTTTTATTGGATTTATGTGAATTATATATTACTAACGACGGCCAACAATTATACCGAAAAAAGAGATAAATTATTCTTTCAGTTTAAAAAAGTGGAAATCAATTTGTTTATCAAAATGTAAGTTTTTCACTTTTTCCCTTTTTTTTGTTCTCACACGCCTACTCTACCTTACTTACGCTATACAGTACACTTATTACAACATCTACTTCACGCTCAGACAAATACACTGTCAGGCTGTTCTTGCAACAGTTACGAGAATCCTGGGTCTTGTGGTTTAAATCAAATCTGGTTATCACTTTATCTGGGGGGATTACTTCACGACCTGCAAGGGGAGAATATCCTTCTTGTATAGGTTACACTAGACCAGGGGTTCCCAACGTTTTAACCTATGCGCCTCACCTAACGTTGAGCTAAAATCCTACGCCCCCTCTAGGGGCTGAAATTGGGAGTTTATATAAGAAAATTAAACAAACAATGATAAAGTGATAAAAATGAGGGTGTTTATTTTTATTCCTATGACAATAATCAACTTTAAAAAAGTAAATTACACGTACAATCAATGAGAGCACTGAGACTGCACTTTATTAACCAATTGGTGAATTCTTGGCGGTACAGTAGTCAGTGCGCAGCGAAGGTCATTCTCAATATGCAGTCTGTTTCTTTGCTTCGTTTTTATTCCCAAAAGCGTTGAAAAACCACGTTCACAAAGATAGGTAGTTGAGAATGGTAAAAGAATACGCAGTGCTTCTTTGCCAACAATAGGATGAATAGCATAATATTTTATCCAAAATTTAGTCAAATCCATGTGACTGAAGTTATCGCGAGCAGACGAATCATTTTTCACGTCCAAGGCTCCTTCTTGCAATATTTCGGGCAGTTGTTCGACATCAGTCACAAATGGGTTTCTTATTAATTTATGAATTGGGTCATCCGAATTTTTTTCAGGAAAATATCTACCAAATTCAGCAGCCACACTTTCCAAATGACTCATTATGTGTACAGCTTCTTGCGATCCAGTTTCTTGATTTTCTTCGAGCATTGAGGAAAACTTGGGAAAGGCCGAGTAATTTTGAGCCTGCACTCGACGTTTCCATAGTTGCAGTTTTTCAACAAAAGCTTTGATGAAATCGTGATGAGCCATGATATTTGATTTCATGTTTCCTTGCAGCTTCAAATTCAAGCTATTTAATGATTCAAAAAAATCCGCAAGATATGCAAGAGATAGTTGAAATGCATCTTTTGAGAAAGAATCATGTAGTTCTGTTTTATGATGCTGTTCAAGAAAAAGCAAAACTTCATCCTTGAGCTCAAATAGTCGTGCCAGCATATTTCCTTTTGACAGCCATCTCACCTCTGTGTGAAATAATAGCGTCTTATGAGCTGCGGACAAGTCATCACAAAGAGCAGCAAATAATCTCGTATTGACAGCACTGTGTTTAATGTAGTTTACTACTTTAATGGCCATTTTAAGGACGCTGTTCATTTCATCGGGGAGTGTTTTAGCAGTTAATGCTTGTCTGTGTATCATACAGTGAGTTGATAGTATCGCAGGGTTTTTTTCTTTAAGTAATGTCACAAATCCTGAACGACAGCCAATCATGCTAGGAGCGCTGTCTGTACAGACTCCGATAAGTTTGATCCATAAAATTTTATATGTATCGAAAAAATCTGTGAATGCCGCCATAACATCCGAAGCTTTTGCTGTTGTCTTCAAATCTTTGACAAACAGTAATTCTTCTTTTATGTTGTCTTCATAAATATAACGTGCAAATACTAAAAGTTGACAGCAATTTGCCACATCCGTGCTTTCGTCACACTGAATTGCAAACCACGGAGAAGACTTAATCCACTCTACAACTTGGTCACGTATATCTGCTCCCATATCATCGATACGCCTTTTAACCTTGTTGTCCGATAGAGAAATATTTGTCAACTTTTTCTTTTCTTGCGGCTCAAGTACGATCTCCGCTGCTTTTAATAAGCAAGGCTTCACGAGGGTCTCACCAACAGGTTTTTGGTTTTTAGCTATAAGCAGTGAAATTTCGTATGATGCTTCAACTATTTTACTTGTTGATGGCACGAATGTCGCTGCTGTATTGTTCTGAATTCGCTTTAGTTCTCGGCTTTTCATCACAAAATATTCTTCCGGTTTGTCTTTTAATGCGCCATGGTTTGTTTCGAGATGCCTAATGAGCCGGGTTGGGCGCAACGCATCGTTACTTAACACTTCGTAACAAATTACACATTGTGGTTGGTCAGTACCGTTTTTAGGGTTCCGTAGTAATCTACGAACCCTTATAGTTTTGCCATGTCCGTCTGTCCGCGGGTTTTCTAAGAAACCCTGGGTACTACAGAGCTGAAATTTGGCATAGTTATACATATTAATCACGTCGACAGAACTGTAGAGTAAAACCTTAGAAAAAAAATTTTTTTCGGGTGTCTCCCATAGACGTGAAAGGGCGATGAATTTTTTTTTCTCGCCAATATCATCGAGTGGGGTGTCATAGAATAGCTTTTTAAAAGATAGAAGGGGTTTACTAAGAACGTTTTTCGATTTAGCACTCCGTTTGCGAATCATAAATTTTTAAAGTGAAAATTTTTGTCAAACACAAGTGTCCCCCCCCTCTACCAGCTAAATGGTTGTTTCTAAAAATGTGGAAAAATTCACAGAGGTAGAATATACATCATATTTAAAAGGAAAACTATAAAACATAAGTTAGCCCTTTAAGTTTGCGAGTAATGGTAGACCAAGTGCCAAACATTGTTGAGATTAATAAGAATATATTTACTAATATTAGATCCTTGGTACTACAGAGCTGCAATTTGGCATGTTCATACATATGAATTGCGCCGACAAATAGAAGAAATAAAATTTTGTAAAAAAAATTTTTCGGGTGTTTCCCATACATGTGAAAGGGCGATGGATTTTTTTTTCTCGCCGATATCATCGAGTGGGATGTCATAGGATAGTTTTTTAAAAGATAGAAGGGGCTTACTACGAACGTTTTTCGATTCAGCAGTCCGTTTGCGAAAAATTATTTTTTAAAATGAAAAAAAATGTTAAATATTTCACGAGCATTTAGCATTTACGACGAAGTTCAGCCTAATCCAAAACAACTGCCATACAAAGTTCCACGCTAAAAGTGAGGCAAGGTCGAAAGCCAAGCTGTAACATATTGACATATCATGTGTCGTTATAGGTTTTTGGGGGTGTTAATTACGAAAATGACATCAAAATTATACACAATCGCCACGCGACCTGCTCTTTAGCACCAGCTCGAAATTATTCCTAACAATACTTTTGGTGCTAAAAAAATTTAAAAAAAAATTAAAAAATCAACAAAAATTCGCGCTCGCTTCGCTCGCGGATTAAATACTTCCATTCTGTTGTTTCTAGCCCAAAATCAAATTAGTGTCCCCCCCCCCTCTACCAGCTAAACGATTGTTTCAAAAAATGTGAAAAAATTCTCGTTGGTAGAATATATAACAAAATTAAAAGAAAAACTATCACACATAAGTTGGCCTTTCAAGTTTGCGAGTGATAGTCGACCAAGTGCCAAAAGTTTTTGGAATTAATAAGAACATATTTACTTACAATTTTCAATACTAAAAGTGAGGCGAGGTCGAAAGTCAAGCTGTAACATATTGACATTTTAGGTGTCGTTTAATAGGTTTCTGGTGGTGTTAATTACGAAAATGACATCAAAATTATTTTATCAGCAGGTCTATATTATTTTTAATAATATTGTAGCAAAAAAAATTATAAATTTTCGCTCGCTTCGCTCGCGAATTTTATTCTTTCATTAGGTTGTATTTAAACCAAAACTAAAGTTTTTTCTGAAACTACAAACTCTTTAATACATTTGTTTTTTATACTATAGTATTTGGAGATTTTAACATCGACTATGACTAGTGATGGAAGATACTCAGTCTTTTAAGGCTTTTAATAAAGACTCACCTTATTTTTGACGCCTTACGACTGATTCAGTCTTTTAGTTCCCAACCTTTAGTCATAAGACTAGCTTTTTTAGTTGAAGTCTTTTAACGTAAAAAACTGAGCTGTTACTTAAACAGCTTAAAGGACTTAAAAGACTAGCGACTCATTATCTGGGAAGTCGACAGTCGTAAGGTATGTGTTGATAGAATGTAAATATCTCATTTTATCTCCTTGTCAAATGTTATCAAAATGTATTTAGTGGTTTAGGCGTGAATTATTCCTTTTGGTTGATAGGTTACAAAAGAAATATTGTATATAACACACAAACTGCGATGCGATCCCTTTTACATAAAAGAACGTGAGTCGTTTAAGTCTTTTAGTATTTTGAAAACAACTCGAGTCGTTTCAGTTTTTAATCTTTTAATAAACTACTAAGTCTTATTAATAAAAACTCGAACTTTCAGTCTTAATTTTAAAGTCAAGTCCTGTAAGATGGAGGCGAGTCTTTTTAATAAGCCTTAAAAGACAGTCTCTTTCATCTCTAACTATGACCGTAACGATAGTACACCCGTTTTAAATGAATATGTAATGTAAACAATTTTTATACAACCATTTGCATCCACGCGAGGTGGTTATTAAACAGATGATTTTTTTTTCCTTGTGGCGCTGGAATCTATATTTCTCCTTTAGTTACCTTTTTTCTTTGTGACCTCGTTTTTTTATTAGACATCATTAGCAATTCAACCGTCCATATGCTCGTAGAATTAAGAAGCCAGCTGCATATTTGAACCATGCTGCTACGGAACCCTACAATGCGCGTGTCCCGACACGCTCTTGGCCGGTTTTTATTAATTACACTAAAACCAAACTTGATGTTATCATCACGATATTTTCTTTTTTTACCAGCCGTACTCATTTTAGCCTAATTTGTAATATTGTGCGTAAGTATTTATGAGTGCAAGCGATGCTATCACACCTCAAAACTCAATAGGCAACTAGGTACTGCGTACTGCGTGAGCGTTAAACGGCGCGCGCGGGTGAGGTGTGGGGGCGAAGGTCGTGTTCGTGTTGCAACTTGTCGCCAACTTCGCGTCGGTGGCACCGCCTGTTCACGTCGCGCGAGAATAGGTACCTACATTTTTATAAATGTACCTTTTGTTTTTACGAGTATATGCAGTTAACCTGAACCGTTTCTTCTTTATTATTTTATGACTCGTAGCGTGGAGAAGGGATACAACAAAAATTAACCAATTGAGTTTAGTAAATTTTTTTAATAGGCAGAAATCAGGGACCTCTGCGCCCCCCTTGGAACCGCTCGACGCCCCCCAAGGGGGGCGCGCCCCACTGGTTGGGAAACCCTGCACTAGACTAAAATACTCATATATTTTAATTTCTATTCCTTTTTGGTGTCCTTTCGGGAAAAGTGGCCTTTTAGGTATCCTAGTCCAATTTGGAATTTTTGTAGTTTCAGTGTTTTAAAGTCAACCTATTAAAAGGACAGAAAATTACCATAGCGAGGTCCGAATGATGTTCAAACGGATTACGTTCGCCCCTATCTGAACCAGCCACAATTCCGTTGCGGATACTCCGGCGGCCCCAAGAAGAACTTTTAGTTAAGTCCCATTAATCCATTCTCTATATTCATTAATTTTCATAAATAAATAGCCTATTGTGATAGCTATAAATATATCTGACTTATAGGTGGGGATTTTTTTCGTCGACGAATTAAATTAATCAGCCTATTTGGTTCATCTATTAATATAATAAAACTGTAGAGGTCGAATTTCTGTACATAGAAAAAAAATGCTAAAAACCGAGTCAGGGGGATGTAAGAAGAGAAATAAAACAAATCCCGATTTTTTTAGATTTTTTTGTTTCTCTGTTTGTCTGTTTGTCTGTTTGCACGGGCTAATCTTCGTAACTGTTGGACCGATTTAAATGAAATTTTGCATGGTGGTACCTTATATCCCCGGTCAACATTTAGGCTACATAAAATCTCGAAATTTAGCCAGTAAATATAAAACCAACAACAAAAACCCCTGAAAAAATTCAAAGCTAGGTGTTTTTCAGTACATTTTACTCATACCATAGAGATCAACGTATTTTTGACATATACATGGGCTAAAAGCATGGACATGTTGTTTTTTAAATTTATCTCTTTCGAGAAAGGCAAAGGAATCTGCATCCATACAGCCAGGTCTTCAATATATGTATTTCTTAGCTATGTCTTCAATTTATATTTCTTTACTTCTCTCATTCTCCGTAAGCCGATAGTGTTTTGTTTACGAAGAACTATGGCGGCGAGAAACACTGCCGCTGGATCGGAGCGGATACACTGTATCACTTGAATTACTTTTTAACCGACTTCCAAAAAGGAGGAGGTTTTATGTTCGACTGTATACAGGGTGGAATTTTGTAATGCCACCTGAAGGGAAAGTACTCTTAATACTGTAGATAGAAAATTGTACTCAAAGAAAACATTCCTTTATTTTTGAAAAGTAAGAAAACTGCATTCAAGAATTTTTGAAAATTCGCTTGCCGCAATCGGGAATCGAACCGACTAAAATCTGTAAGAATACCCTGTACTTTTATTGCGTCGATCTTTAGGGTCAATTATAAGGATGAAATCTTTCTAACAAACTTGGTAAATTAAATGAAAGGAAAACCACGAAATCTTAAACCATTGTTTATCTTTATTTTATGTATGTTCACCGATTTCTCCGCCATTTGTGGACCGATTTTCAAAATTCTTTTTTTGTTGAAAGAGTATACTCCAGAAGTGGTACTATTGTCACCAATTCAGGATCTGATGGAATCCCATCAAAATCAAGGGCAACCCTTGAATGGAATAGGCACTTACAATGTTTCTCAAGTTCTTTCTATTATTTACGCCAAACATAGAAAAATATACACATCAACACTGTCTAGGGATATTGCATGATTTTTCATACAAAAGAGGTCTGTTTGAGAAGCTATAATACCATAGTCGAGATACACGGAGTGATATAATTTTCATATGAGCAAGTGCTAAACATGAATTTTCAATTTTTATCAATGAATTTAATTTTTCTTGAAATTTGTGAAAACGTGACTAAAACGAAAAAAAAATTGCGCTAATATGCCACTATTTTTATACAAAAAGCAGAAAAAAGTGCATTTTTGTTTTCGTTTACGTCACGTTTAAAAAAAAAACAATTTAAACAAAATTCATTGACGAGAATTGAAAACTCAGGTTTAACACTTGCTCATCTTGAAATTATATCCCTCCATGTGTCTCGAGTATGCTTTTATAGCTTCTCAAACACACCTTTTTGTATGAAAAATTAAGCAATATCCCTAGTTGATATTTAACTTATTTTTTCTATGTCTATGAGTACGTAGCATTTGATAAAAGGACCGGATTGAGATTTATGAGATATTTTGTATAAAAGATCCTTTCTTAATTTTTTGTCAGAAGTTTGGTTGAGTAGTAGAGTTACACAGCCTGTGAATCGACGGTTTCTGGGTTCGATTTCCGGTTTGGGCCATACAAACCATACGAGGGAAACTTTAGTGCAGAAATTTACAGTGTGAAGTGCTAATTAATTGATTTTATGATAGATAGATAGATAGAAAGATAGATTGACACTTTATTCAATTGACATAAAACAGCACAATACAGTAATAAACAAATAACAAACATACAAGTAAACATGAATCAGCAAACAAACAATGAAGTAAACAGAGTAAGAAACAGAAACAAATACCTAATTTTATAAAACTATTTTACACCGTGTTATCTGTATCATGCCAATCAAATTGGCGCTGACTCAGCATATTGCTGCAGTACCAGACTGTAGCGCTGGTATTCTGCCATGATGCTACTTATTGAGTTTTCTTTGTAGGTAATAATAACCTTTTTCTAACTTCATAAATTCACCTTTAAAAATGTACTTTATAAAGAAAATCTGAGGGTGCTGCTCTATAATTAGATAGATGTTATTTTTAAGAGCTATCGTCGAATATAAGTGAGTCGGAAGAAATTAAAATTATTGTAACTGACCCACAAATATCCAAAAATAAAACAAAAACTTCTGTGCTGAACTGGCACTGAACAAAAATTTGGAATGTGCCAGCTGCCAACCAAATACATTGCATTGTTGGTACAGAGGCCAGCGCATCAGGTTACTCCATTTTCATTGCAAAACCGCTCTTATCACAACAGCACAGAGTGCACGCGTGTGGTAACCTGAGTTGGGGCCGTCCGTGCATTGCAAAATTTAGACAACGTATTATATACTCATAAACAATATGCCATTTTTAAAATTTTCCTGACATGTAAAGTTATGTGACTTATGTTACCCCAACGAGGATTATAGGCGTATAATATCTAAAATATCGAAACTTTTGTCAGCTTCCCCATTCATAGTTCGGCTATTCTGCACTTTTTTAACGAACCAAAACTAAATACTTAATACATTGTTAATAAGAACGAAGTTGATTAAGTATTTAGTCTTCAAATCTTAATTCGGCCCTGTCGGAGAAACTAAATGACATTATTCAATCTTCAGGATATCACTTTTTGAAAACAATAAAACGGCTTATTTTTATTTTTAAGCAAAGGAATCTATGGCCGTACAGCCGGTGTTTTCAATGCATTTCTTATTTTTAAAGGCGGGAAACTCAATAGAAACTGAGAATTGACATTTGTTTTATTAAAACCACTATGATTAAGGTCTATATAGGTTTGATCTATGGCTTTGATGTTCTGACATAAAATAAGGGCTATTTACTTTGAGTATGTAGTATTTGTTTATTTTTTGTTTTTTTGATTTTAGTTTACATCAAGCGTAGCATTGCGTATATAAGCCATGGGTAAATATTATAATATTACTATTCTAATAAGTTTCTTAGTTTGGATCAAGCACTGACACCTTTGCTTATTTCTACAAATGTCTATTGAAGGGAAAAGCTTAGTCATTTCTATCTTAAATTTAATTTTTTATTGAAACATTTTTACACAATTATCGCAAAGCACAATAAAAGCAACGTGCTAGCTGAAATCTCAAATGCACGGGGGTTGTCTTAGATACTGACATAGGTGACCTGTTTCAGAAACTTCTATTCCACTGAAAATCAAAAATAAGTCCGTAATTAGCACTAAGTAATTCGTGTGCCATTTATTGTACTTACCTAAGTAATAGGTCTTTCAACATATAATTTTCGTAAATTTTTTACTCCACATATTTTTATTTTATCAAAATTGATTTTTATAAGTACAAAATCCTTACGTTTTTCACAGAAACGCGAAATACAATATTAATTAACCACTTTTTGTGGGATTGTTAAGACAACAAGATGTTTTAGAGGCACCGCTGACTTATGTTAAGTGTTGATTGTCTATCTCTCTCAGTATCAAAAAATCAAAAACGACTGCTACTTAAGTATACATCAGAGTCTGAGTCGCGTTCTATAATACGGACCTTAATCTATCAAAAGCAGTAACAATGGTATAGAAAATATAAGCGATAGAGAAAACAACTATGTTTGACCTTTGTTTTCAGATCCAAAGTAATGTATTAAGTATCAGCCTTATATGACACAGTTAGCCAAGTTTTCAAATAAAAAATATTTTTAGAAATTGCTTTTCCTTATACGAACAAAATAGTTGCTATTCGTTCATATAACGAAAATATGAACGAAATAGTTGCTTTAATAAAAAACGGCAATTCATGTATCTGTAGTTGTGTTTCAAATATATTTGAATTTGAATTTGAAAGTACAAACTCGGTCTATAAAAATACATACAACACGCAGACGAAGTTGCGGGCATCAGCTAGTATACCAATTAAATATAGTTAAGCCACAAGATTCGATTTATGTATGTTATAATTATCGTTCTAAATTAACCAGCTCTTCTTTCCCAAACAAAACTTCCAATCGTAATTTGCACTTTAAATCGATAGGGCCTACCCATCTGTTAAGTTTATGTTTCTAAATTTTATTGTGCTATTTTCATGTTTAATTTAGGTCCCAGTGTCGAATTTTTTGTATTTTTTTAAATTTAATTAAACCTTGTATTTCTATAAATCTCGTCTTCTTTATTCATTGTGTATTTCTACGATTACCACTCGTAAATTGATCGCTGAAGATCTGGCGCCTGCGATTAAAAAAACCTTGGATTTGAAGTAAGTAATTATCCATTTAATATTCCGAGGCATTGTTTTTTTTTTCTTGCTTATACGGTGGGCACGTTTCGTGCCGCTGTCGCTTTCATACTTGTATCATTTTTGTTTCAGATAACCTATCAACCAATGAAGCTCTGTCTACCCCATTAGGAATGTTAGATGTGTGTGCATGGATTGACGAACAACAATAATTTGACATTAACTCGCTAGCCCCACGAAGTACAACGGACCAGTTTTGAACTTTTTAACCCCTACGACGTACTGGTGTGACTTTGTGCCATATTTTAATTGTTTTTTTTTTGTCATGTGTTATTTAATGTAAAAAGAATTTTAATTAGTATAAAACTCGTTCTTATTTATTAAAATAAAGAAATATTTAACCCTTTCACGTAGTTAGATGTTTAACGCAGTAAACAACGCGTTTAACAGTGCTTTCACACGTATTTAAGGTATTTATTTTTTCACTTCTAATTTTCACCCTATTTCCTCAATTAGGTATTTTTTAGGGTTCCGTAGTAATCTACGAACCCTTATAGTTTCGCCATGTCCGTCTGTCCGTCTGTCCGCAGGTTTCCTAAGAAACCCTTGGTACTACAGAGCTGAAACTAAGCATGATTATACATATGAATCCCGCCGACAGAACTGTAGAGTAAATCTTGGAAAAAAAAATTTTTTCGGGTGTCTCCCATAGACGTGAAAGGGCGATGAATTTTTTTTTCTCGCCAATATCATTGAATGGGGTGTCATAGGATAGCATTTTAAAAGATAGAAGGGGTTTACTAAGAACGTTTTTCGATTCAGCACTCCGTTTGCGAAATATAAATTTTTAAAGTGAAAATTTTTTTCAAACACAAGTGTCCCCCCCCTATACTTGCTAAACGGTTGTTTCTAAAAATGTGAAAAAATTCACGTTGGTAGAATATACAACGAAATTTAAAGAAAAACTATCACACATAAGTTGGTCCTTCAAGTTTGCGAGTAATAATAGTCGACCAAGTGCCAAACACGGTTGGGATTAATAAGAATGTATTTGAACCATGCTGCTACGGAACCCTACAATGTGCGTGGCTCGACACGCTCTTGGCCAGTTTTTCCCCCCTTACTAGGTTTTTTTTTCTTAAGGAATATTCAGATATTATGACTTGTATTAACGATCTGTTCACTTAACAGTATCGTTTTCTTTGCTTTATTTCTAACAACAGACTTCACTTTGTTTTAACCGTGTGGTGATCGGTTGAGAATAACACCACCCCATCTCTTTCCGTGGGTGTCGTAAGAGGCGACTAAGGAAACACAAATGAGATCTGCCTCCTAGTAATCCATCCCAGGCAACGACACTTCATTTTTTTCTGAATCTGAGGTGTCGTCCTATGGTCTCATGCGGTGTGGTAGGCTCTGTAAAGGGCCGTCTGGTTTGCGACCACCCTCCTACCGAAGTCCGACGCCAAACAGCTTGCTGTGTTCCGTCGGTGCGTGGGAGTACCAGTGCCTTTATAGGCATTTTTTGGGTTAACTGGCTCCATCGTCGACCTCATCTTTGACCTTATGGTCAAGATTGAGGTCAAGAGTTAACCCATCTTATAATAAAAAAAAAAAGGATGATTAGGGTACCTTTTTTGACGTTCGATGAGTTAAAGTCCTTTTTCTCAGTGCTCACTGTCACTTCGTGTGATAAGGACGTGCGGATTGATATTAGCTTCTCTTTGCTTCATTGTATCGAGTAGGTGTATACGGTCGTTTAAAACGAGAATACGATTGTGCGGATATGAATTTAATTAACTATGAGTGATGTTTTAAGTGTATGCAGTGATAACGCCGATGGGGACGAGGGGAGAGGACATAATAACAGAGAGGGCTTAATACAATTCGATGAAGAGCAGACAGTGGATGAAATGGAGGTAGTAACACAGCATAATCAGGAAGAAGATAACAACAACGATGAGGAACCATTCAGGGTGGTAACCCACCCAAAAAGAAGGAAAATAGACAGAACGGTAATAAGTATAAGCTGCCAAGATAAACTACCAAAACAATTTGCACTTGCCAAGCTATTTACTATGCATGATATCACCAATATACTACGTGTTAAATATGTAAATGCCTATAGGGTGTTGCTGACGTTTGGAGATGAAGATAATTCTGAAAAACTAATTTGTTGCAAAGCATTACAAGATCTAGGATGGAGAATACAAAAAACCTGGGAAGTAGGAGTATCTTACGGCATTATTAAAAACATGGACCTAGATTTAGAGGATAAACAACTGCTTGAATGTATTAAGTCCGATAATTTTGAATTAGTATCAGTGAAAAAATTAAACAGACGCAATTCTGAAGACACTGGGTGGACTGCAAGCGAAACGGTAAGACTTGGTTTCAAAGGGAGCTCGTTACCACCACTCATTTACATATTTAATTTAAGAGTGCAGGTAGATCCATACGTATTCCCGGTAACTCAATGTTCGAGATGCTGGCGTTACGGTCACACAACAAAAACGTGTCCATCTACTAAAGTGATTTGTCCTAAATGCACTAAAATTCACACCAATTGTGAGACTACAACTTATAAATGTGTTAATTGTCGTGGCGACCATATGGCATTAATTAAGACTTGCCCAGCCTACTTGCGAGAAAAGAGGATTCAAGAAACGATGTCAAAATACAATTGTTCATACCACAAAGCATCCGCTATGTATATACCACCTTCCACTTTGTTACGACGCGAGGAGCCTACAAGTTATCAAAACGAAATAACCCCTTCACCGATTATTTCCCGGCCAATTACACAAATTCAAACCACTGGGCTATCTTATGCAGCAGTAGCAAAAACTAAGGCTAACTCTTACACACAACTTACTAAATCAAAGATTCATCAACAACATAAAATCCCGGATAAACCTAAAAAAAGAAAACAGCGTTTCTCGTCAGATCAATCCATATGCGACTGTGATGTGTCATCACAGCAGTCATTGAGCGAGAGTGAAGCCGAATGCATACAAAAAGTGCAAAATCATTCAACGATGAACGCGGGCGCAGGAAGGGGCAGCGGGGTGAAGCACGGCGAGGTGGGAGAGTGCGGGAAAAAAATGAGCTACGGCAGCGATACGCGCGGCGGCGGCGGCCGGTCTAGCGACGATGACGATTACTCATACGTACCACACACAGCTGACCGCGCGACTGGTAGTGGAGAGGACTTATCTTTTAAATGTTTACTGGTGAAGTTAAGACGCGTATTTTTCTCTAATAGAGGTGATTGTGGCGATAAAATGCGTGAAGGTTTGGGCTTGTGCATAGATTGGTTTTTATCATTCATTATGAGAAATTTTTCGGATATGTCAATATTTAAAAAGTGGTTTACCTTTGTTATTGAGCTTATCAATGGATAATGGGGCTAGATGTAAGAAGGTTGTTAAACGAAATCTGTTGCAATGGAACGCGCAAAGCTTAAAACCAAAATTACCTATGTTTCAGCAACTACTTATCCAAGAAAGTATACATGTAGCTATTATCAGTGAAACATGGTTTGAACCTGAGAGTGAAGTAAGAATTAATGGATACAATCTTTACAGAAATGATCGCTTTGATAGTTATGGAGGGGTGGCTGTATTAACACACAAGTCATTACAAGCGTATGTATGCTCACTTAATCTAAATAATCCTGGTATTGAAGCATTACATGTTAAATTAATTAATTGCCCTGAATTAGAAAATATTGTGTCTATATATTGTCCCTCATCTATGCGTACACAACAAAGTGACTGGGAAAATTTATTCTCTCAATTCCATTCAAAAACTTTAATAGCTGGTGACTTCAATGGCCACCATAGTAATTGGTCGAGTAAATCGGACACTAGACGAATTAAAATTCTAGACGCATCGCTTGAAAATTCACTTATGTCCCTAAACAATGGTATGACAACACGTATAAAGTTAGTTAAAGGGATACTACAAAAAACATCTCCGGATATTTCATTTGCATCCACGGATATTTCCGTAAAATTTGATTGGACAGTACTAAATGAAAATTTAGGAAGCGATCATTTAATAAATAAGATATCATATAATTACCCAGGAAACAACAAAGTATTCATTAGGCGTAATTTCAAAAAGGCAAATTGGAGCGAATATAGGAAATACCTATCCAAGGAATTTACAGATTTCAATACGAGGTATAATTTTGAAAACGTTCAAGATATGTATACATTTTTGATTGATAAAATTAATGAGTCTGCAAACATAAATATTCCCCAAATTAAATTAAGTCGTAACCCCCAAAATTCTAAATTTAAACCTCAAGCATTCTGGACCCCTGCTTTATCTTTGGCTGTTTCTCAACGCCGGTTGGCTTTGAGTATTTTTAGACAGAACCCCACCCCCGGCAATTTAAAAAACCTTGAAAGTAAAATAGAAGAAAATTTAAAAAGCCAAATCCATTCACTGGCAAAATTTCTGTAACTCTATAAATGAAAAAACGTCAGTATCTGAAATGTGGCGAAATATGCGTTGGGTCAAAGGCTACAAGCAATCAAAATTCTATCCGTCTGTAGATAAACAAGCTGAACTTTTAAACTCCCTCGCCACGGATACTGTTTCTACAAACTCATCTGTCTTTGGATCAAAAAATAGTCTTATGGAGTCGGACTTTGTTATGCAAGAATTGCACAGTTGCATTAAGAAAAAGGATACAGCTCCGGGACATGATGGCGTCACCTATTCTATGATTTTTAACAGCCCAGATGTAGTAAAACAATTTCTACTGCAACTCTATAATTTCATATTCCGCTCAGGACATGTTCCTAACCAGTGGCGTAGTATACAGATTATACCCATACCAAAGGCAAATAACAATCCTAATTCAGAACCAAAATTAAGATCCATATCACTTATATAATGTATTTGTAAAATTTTCCATAACATGATATATAAGCGCTTGGAGTGGTACATAGAAAAGAAAGAAATTTTGTCAGTGAACACAGTTGGTTTCAGAAAATCTCAGTCATGTTTAGATAGCTTAGCAAGACTCATAACATTATACAAATAGGTTTTTCTAAAAACATACCTACACTTTGTTGTTCCCTGGATATTAAAAATGCATATAATAATGTTTTAATTGATAAAACAGTTGCCATTTTGGACGAATTAAATACAGGTTCTAAAATTAGCAGCTATCTATGGTCCTGGTTAAGTCAAAGGACCTTAATTATAAAAGATTTAGATAATAACATTATTATGAGTAGACAAACAAACAGAGGACTTGCACAGGGCGACCCCTTGTCACCCCTAATTTTTAATATTATTACATATAAAGTTGGTAATCTAATAAGCAATGTGAACATTAATCAGTACGCAGATGATTTTATTCTTTATTTAAGAGATCAAGATATAAAAGTTAGTGAAAACTATATTCAGAAGGCTTTAAATAATGTAACTGCCATACCCTCGTAAGGCCCAGATAGGTACCTTTTTTAAATAATAAATAATAAATAATCAAGTCCTTCAAACCCAACATTTCTGTGCAAATACTACAAACAAGGACCCAATATACTTTATTTGCTAACAACATGATTTTACGTTCCAGTTGATTCAAATTTGCCGCCAGAACAAATTTGTATTGATATTATCTTTTTTGAACGTATCCTTTAACTGTCAGAGTGGACAAACATGAGTTTAAAAAAAAAAAACAAAGTCAAAATCTGCTGCGGAATCTGTCAAGATGAGCGACACGCGAAGACGAGGTACGGAAATCCAAGTAAATCATTGTTATTCTTAGTGTTTTTCTGTAGTTTTTATTAGTATTCAGTAGTTTTTTATACAGACTTTAATTTACAGTATCGATTTTATCACATTTTTATGTATTTGTTAATGAAAATTTCGTTAAATTTTTTGTTCGTAAAAAAAGGAAATCGGTCCTTTCTTACTACCTTAGTCTCATAATTGGTTTAACAATTGTTTAATATTTATTTTGAGTTTTATTAGCACAATTGCTTATTTACAGCCTTGAGCGACCGAGAAATCGAAGAGCAATTAGATGAATCAGACCTGGAGCAAGACCCGTTTGGGGACAATGGTGATATTGACGATGAAGATTACGTCCCAGATCAAGAGGACTTGGAAAATTCGTTTGTTGCGGAACATCAGTCTTCAGACTCTTCATCTTCAGACGATGAAGAAGATGACCCATTACCAACACCATCTCTACCAGAAAGAGAAAGAAGTAATCATCCGGGAAGGGTAAGAGCTCGAGGCAGTCGCAGTCGTGGTCGAGTCCTCCGGCAGGCGACACGACCACGAAACGAAACGGTAAATCAACCTCCTGCTTGGTTAGAAACTGAATTTTCACCTACAGTTATTCCTCATGTAGCACCGACTTATCTGCCTGTAGATACAGAAAATTTTAGCAAGATGGATTATTTTAACCAATATATTGATCAGGACATTCTGCAATTAATCGTAAGCAAGACGAATCAAATGTCAACCTATAAAACAGGAAAAAGTATAAATCTCAGTGAAGCTGAATTACACATTTTCATAGGGGCAATGATGGTCATGAGTACTATTAATTATGCACAGTTAAAAATGTACTGGCAGAGAAACTACAGGGTGCCTATAATTGCTGATAATATTGCTAGAAATAGATTCTTTCTATTAAAAAACAATTTAAAGTTTGTTTTTGATCCCGTTATATCTGCGGATGAACGATCGAAGGATAAATTATGGAAAGTGTGCCCATTAATTGAAAAAGTCGTGAGTGGATGCCGAAAACAAATAAAGAATAAACACATATGCATAGACGAAATGATCATACCCTTTTCAGGCAGATATGGTGTCAAGCAATATTGCCCAAATAAACCCAACCCAACAGGCTTAAAAGCATTCGTTTTAGCGAATCCAACAGGCATAGTGTGTGACTTTCATATTTATGAAGGATCAACCACATACCCAGAGTACGAAGGTACAAACTTCACCTTAAGTGAAAAAGTAGTGCTTAAACTATCAACTGATTTGATGCCTGGGCAAATTTTATATTTTGATAGATATTTCACGACAGGGAATTTGGTCAATGAATTACAGAATAGAGGGCTCTTATGTGCAGGCACTGTTGCCAAGAATAGAATTCCAAAAGAAGCTAAGCCCCTTATAAAATCCGAAAAAGAATTAAAATTGACAGGACGAGGCACTTGCCAGGTGTTAGTCAATCAAGACACTGCCATAACCGTTTGGCTTGATAACAAGTTAGTAACAATGTTATCAAGTATATATGCCAATGCCACTTCTGATGAGTGCCGAAGGTGGTGCAAGAAAGAGAAACGCTTTGTTACAGTTAGCCGGCCAGAAGTTGTGAAAACTTATAATACCAATATGGGAGGAGTGGACTTGGCAGACAGACTGTTATATGTATGTTTATTTAGGTACCGCACGACCAAGTGGACTCAAAGATTCTTTGCTCACATGATAGACTTGGCCACGAGCAATGCATGGTTACAATACCGATCAGACCAGGTCTCCAAAAACGTACCTTTGAAGAAGGTTCAACAGCTTAGAGCTTACAAAATGGAACTTGGAGAGTTTCTTATTGAATCGGCATATGAAACTGACGAAGTGAGTAGTAGTTCCGATAACGACACTGATACCCGGGACACAAAAAAGACAAGAGGAAGACAATTTGAAGTGCCGATTCCAAGTGTTGCTAAACGCAGACGTGGCATATCTCATATGCCTTGTGTATATGAAAATCAAAACTTATGTCGCAAGCAAGGTTGCAAAAAGAAAACGAAAATGGGATGTTCTGGATGCAGCATTCACCTCTGTATTAACAGAGACAGAAACTGTTTTTCACAATTTCATTGCTCTTAATATTATGTAATTAATGTTATTTGTTTGTATGATGTGAAATACTACCTAAATATTCTAAGAAAAATAATTTAATTGTCTTTTTGAGCTGTAATTGGATTTCATATCGTGTTAACACATTTTTTGAGATGAAGACTGAAGATTTTTTGATCTCTTCTTATATGTGATTTAGTCATTAAGTGCCTTTTTAATAATAATAAGTATTAGTTAGTATATAATTAATAAGATTAAGAAAATAATAGTTCAGTAAGTACTATGTTCAAGTTAAAGTAGGTTTGTTAGAAGTCTTGTTTTTGTTTAAGATGATTTATTTGCCAAAAAACTAATTAAAAACTCATAAATAATACTGACTATTTAACAAAGATGCTTCAAGTGTTTTATTCAATAAAAACCCAATACACTTTAAAAAATAACAAATAAATTGTTTATTTTATGTAATTTAAACCCAACCGCCTTTTTTGCGATTAATAATTTTGCGTTGACTTTTGATGGATTCTAGTCTTTATAATCCCAAAGGCACCCCCAAAAAATATGAACCTTATTCCGATACTTAAAGAACTAAAATTCGCTTAGCAAAGTTTGGGTTGGCAAGACTATTAAACTTTATTCCTTTATAAAGGTAGTTGGGTAGTTGGTTCAAAAGACTAAATTTATCTTGGGCCTTACGAGGGATATCGCCTGACAAAACTAGATTTTGTTTATATAGTCGTGGTTGCAGGAAAAATATACCTAACTTAAAAGCGAATGATCGCTCCCTTCAATCATATGAACATATTAAATATCTGGGTATGTGGGTGGATAGAAGTCTCCTTTGGAGAAAACACATAAATGAAACTATAGAAAAGTGTTGCAAATACCTAAAACTATTGAAAGTTTTATCGGGGTCCACCTGGGGGGTCCATCCAAAATTTATAAGAAGGCTTTACATTTCCGTGATCCGGAGTCGAATAGATTACGGTTCGTTTTTATATGATAATTGTTCCGAGACCCACATTCACAAATTAAACAAAATTCAGAATCAGGCTTTGAGAGTGATAGGTGGCTTTATCAAAAGTACACCTATTCATGTCATGGAAAATGAACTGTGTGTACCACCTCTTTATTTGAGACGACAGTACCTCGCATACAAATACTGCCTAAAATCGCAGTCTTGGGCGAGTAATGTTGCATTGCAACTGATGGATGAATTTAACAACTTGACTAATAATAACTATTGGAACAACAAAAAGAAACCCCTTTTAACAGAAATCTATAAGGACACGAAATTAACTACCATCATCTCAAATTATCCATTGCAAATGTTTTGCTTTAATATATGGATTAATCTTATTGATGTTAGACAAGTGGTACGTGACAATTTACAAAATATTACTATGAAAAAAAAAACAATTATGAAAGTAATAGACTAAAATATGACACAATTAGAGAGTTAAACACAGAATATCATGATTGGCACAAATATTATACTGATGGTTCCAAGAGTGATAATGGACAAGGAGCTGCATTCTATGATCCTCACTTAAATAATAAGGAAATCTACAAAATTGTTGGTGATGTATCTATAATGACGGTGGAGCTCACTGCGGTCGCAGAGGCACTATCCTATATCCGTAAGCATAATTTACAGAAGGTCGTAATTTTCACCGACAGCAAAAGTTCCCTTCAACATCTGGCTGGGTGCACCTCTGGAATCAGAGGAGTACCGATAGCCTATGATGTGCTAAAAGAGATATATGATCTACAGTCCAGGAAAGTGTTTCTGAGATTGCAGTGGGTTCCAGCACACATCGGAATTAGGGGAAACAAAAAAGCTGACCGGCTCGCAAGATCTGCATCTTTGGATGGAATAGTCAGAGTAATCCTGCCATCTCACTCAGAAGCGTTACACATATATAAAAAAGCATGTTATAATAAATGGCAGGAATACTTTGACCTCAGATCTAAAGAAAAAGGCATATGGTATAAAACCATCCAATACACGCCGTTTCATGTTCCTTGGTTCGGTAACATCCCAATGAACAGAAAATACCTAAAGATGGCATTTAGATTGCGATCTGGTCACTTCCCATCAAACAAATATGCATTTCTGATGAAAAAAACCGGTTCCCCTAATTGCGATGTGTGCGATATGATAGATGATCACATTTGCTCACAGAATGTAAAAAAAATAAGGGTCATCGGGAGGAGTTGCTGACAAAGCTGGCACTGACCAAATATAATATAGGAATATATCAATCTATATTAGCCAAACCGTCATCAGATGCAGCCCAACTAGTATATGCAATGATAATGGCTTCTCAGCGGCGCCCTGTATGAAATTTATAACAGAGCGGGCACAATGGGATTGATAAGTTTTTTAAAAACAAAAATCCCGAAAAAAAAAATAGATATTAAAAAAAAGTCCTTTTTCTATAAAAATATTTGAAAACTGACTACAACTACCACCAAGAACAGCGTCTCCGTGATTTAAAACAAACGACATCGCAATCTGCCCGGGACGGCCGGTTTGGTCGAGTGGTAGTGACGCTGCCTCTTGATCGGCGGGTTCTGGGTTCGATCCCCAGTCGGGGCAAACATTTGTGTAAAAAGCAGATGTATGTTCTCGGGTCATGGGTGTTTGTGGTTGTTTTTATGTGTGTTCCAAGGGACCCACGATACAAGGGAAAACCTTAGTGTAGGCCTTTGAGTGTGTAGCGTTTATATATATTATATATATATTTAATATTTTATTATTATCATTCAAGAACTAAATTTGAAGCTTACTAACCCAATTCCTGATTTTGCGCTTTTACCCATCATAAGCATAACCTACATTCGCGGTATAGGCCTTGTTTGTCTACAAACAGGATAGATAGCATTGACGCCTTGTTAGATGTAGTCTCAAACTTTGAGAGTTACGAGCCGCCACAGCAAGTTTCGGATAACGCTCAGTCTCGTAAATTTGTTGCGCCGATAGTTGATTCGACATGTTTTATTTGTATTAAATGCAATCAATCAGGCCACTATTTCCGGGCGTGTCCTTCTATTCCTGGGGTTATTTGTTTCATTTGTAGGTGTCCCGGTTTTACTACCAAGAATTGCGCAACCTTTAATTTCAAAAAACTAGTTAGTTCCCAGGGTTTTCGTCATCATTCGATTTCTCCGGTTATTTTTTTCAGATTTTATTGATAATAGGCCATTTGTTGAAGTGTTTATTTTTAATAGAGCTTTATACGCATTACTCGACACAGGTGCTCAAGCGTTTCTAATTCACGCTTCGTTGCTTGCTTCGCTGAATGTTGTGTACCAACCTGATCCCGGCCATAATGTCGTATCTGCGGACAATTCTCCGATGTCTTCGCTTGGTTCCGTTTCCTTACCCGTTCGTTTTAATAATATTACACGTCAACACCGTTTTCTTGTTACATCACGTGTTAATAAGCAAATGATTTTGGGTATTGAATTCTGGAGTAATTTTGGCCTAACGTCTGTCCTTTTCGGAGCCTTTAATTCCGGAATTTCTGGGAAGATGTCCTTACAGGACCCAGTTCAAAAGATGGATCAAGCTGTTATTGGAAGAAATAAGTTTGTCCAGTCTCATTTTTCCCTATCTGCTAATCAAGAAGCACGATTACAAGAAGTAATGAAGTCTTTGATGATATTTCATCTGAAAAAAAACCCGGCCAAGAGCGTGTCGGGACACGCGCATTGTTGGGTTCCGTAGCAGCATGATTCAAATATGCAGCTGGTTTCTTAATTCTACGAGCATATGGACGGTTGATTTGCTAATGATGTCTAATAAAAACGAGGTCACAAAGAAAAAAGGTAACTAAATGAGAAATATAGATTCCAGCGCCACAAGAAAAAAAAAACATCTGTTTAATAACCACCTCGCGTGGATGCAAATGGTTGTATAAAAATTGTTTACATTACATATTCATTTAAAACGGGTGTACTATCGTTACGGTCATAGTTAGAGATGAAAGAGACTGTCTTGTAAGGCTTATTAAAAAGACTCGCCTCCATCTTACAGGACTTGACTTTAAAATTAAGACTGAAAGTTCGAGTTTTTATTAATAAGACTTAGTAGTTTATTAAAAGATTAAAAACTGAAACGACTCGAGTTGTTTTCAAAATACTAAAAGACTTAAACGACTCACGTTCTTTTATGTAAAAGGGATCGCATCGCAGTTTGTGTGTTATATACAATATTTCTTTTGTAACCTATCAACCAAAAGGAATAATTCACGCCTAAACCACTAAATACATTTTGATAACATTTGACAAGGAGATAAAATGAGATATTTACATTCTATCAACACATACCTTACGACTGTCGACTTCCCAGATAATGAGTCGCTAGTCTTTTAAGTCCTTTAAGCTGTTTAAGTAACAGCTCAGTTTTTTACGTTAAAAGACTTCAACTA
Organism: Aproaerema taeniolella; assembly: GCA_949987775.1. Lineage (NCBI taxonomy): Eukaryota > Metazoa > Arthropoda > Insecta > Lepidoptera > Gelechiidae > Aproaerema > Aproaerema taeniolella. Next base: position 72,204 of record CATLJT010000219.1, read on the forward strand.
AAAAAGCTAGTCTTATGACTAAAGGTTGGGAACTAAAAGACTGAATCAGTCGTAAGGCGTCAAAAATAAGGTGAGTCTTTATTAAAAGCCTTAAAAGACTGAGTATCTTCCATCACTAGTCATAGTCGATGTTAAAATCTCCAAATACTATAGTATAAAAAACAAATGTATTAAAGAGTTTGTAGTTTCAGAAAAAACTTTAGTTTTGGTTTAAATACAACCTAATGAAAGAATAAAATTCGCGAGCGAAGCGAGCGAAAATTTATAATTTTTTTTTGCTACAATATTATTAGAAACTAGCTTTCTGCCCGGGACTTCGTTCCCGTGGGAATTTGGGAAAATTATGTAGCCTATGTGTTAATCCAGAGTGTCAGCTACCTCCATACCAAATTGTATCAAAATTGGTCCAGCCGTTTGAGTGTGAAAGAGTAACAAACATCCATACATCCATACATCCATACATCCATACTTACAAACTTTCGCGTTTATAATATTAGTAAGGATAATATAGACCTGCTGATAAAATAATTTTGATGTCATTTTCGTAATTAACACCACCAGAAACCTATTAAACGACACCTAAAATGTCAATATGTTACAGCTTGACTTTCGACCTCGCCTCACTTTTAGTATTGAAAATTGTAAGTAAACATGTTCTTATTAATTCAAAAACTTTTGGCACTTGGTCGACTATCACTCGCAAACTTGAAAGGCCAACTTATGTGTGATAGTTTTTCTTTTAATTTTGTTATATATTCTACCAACGAGAATTTTTTCACATTTTTTGAAACAATCGTTTAGCTGGTAGAGGGGGGGGGGACACTAATTTGATTTTGGGCTAGAAACAACAGAATGGAAGTATTTAATCCGCGAGCGAAGCGAGCGCGAATTTTTGTTGATTTTTTAATTTTTTTTTAAATTTTTTTAGCACCAAAAGTATTGTTAGGAATAATTTCGAGCTGGTGCTAAAGAGCAGGTCGCGTGGCGATTGTGTATAATTTTGATGTCATTTTCGTAATTAACACCCCCAAAAACCTATAACGACACATGATATGTCAATATGTTACAGCTTGGCTTTCGACCTTGCCTCACTTTTAGCGTGGAACTTTGTATGGCAGTTGTTTTGGATTAGGCTGAACTTCGTCGTAAATGCTAAATGCTCGTGAAATATTTAACATTTTTTTTCATTTTAAAAAATAATTTTTCGCAAACGGACTGCTGAATCGAAAAACGTTCGTAGTAAGCCCCTTCTATCTTTTAAAAAACTATCCTATGACATCCCACTCGATGATATCGGCGAGAAAAAAAAATCCATCGCCCTTTCACATGTATGGGAAACACCCGAAAAATTCTTTTTACAAAATTGTATTTCTTCTATTTGTCGGCGCAATTCATATGTATGAACATGCCAAATTGCAGCTCTGTAGTACCAAGGATCTAATATTAGTAAATATATTCTTATTAATCCCAACAATGTTTGGCACTTGGTCTACCATTACTCGCAAACTTAAAGGGCTAACTTATGTTTTATAGTTTTCCTTTTAAATTTGATGTATATTCTACCTCTGTGAATTTTTCCACATTTTTAGAAACAACCATTTAGCTGGTAGAGGGGGGGACACTTGTGTTTGACAAAAATTTTCACTTTAAAAATTTATGATTCGCAAACGGAGTGCTAAATCGAAAAACGTTCTTAGTAAACCCCTTCTATCTTTTAGAAAGCTATTCTATGACACCCCACTCGATGATATTGGCGAGAAAAAAAATGTATCGCCCTTTCACGTCTATGGGAGACACCCGAAACAATTTTTGTTCTAAGGTTTTACTCTACAATTCTGTCGGCGTGATTAATATGTATAACTATGCCAAATTTCAGCTCTGTAGTACCCAGGGTTTCTTAGAAAACCCGCGGACAGACGGACAGACGGACATGGCGAAACTATAAGGGTTCGTAGATTACTACGGAACCCTAAAAATCCTGAAAACAAATCTTTGTCACGCGAAAGAGTTTGGAAGATTTGGCCCTTAGCGTTAGTAAGGCGCTATCTGTAGCCGTGTGTGTCTTTAGATGTTAAAAGACGTATAATTATTTTATTTTGGCACTTAGATTGACACAATTCCCATTATTTTATACGAGGGACCCAGACCTCAGAATCACATGGATATGTTCAAAAGCCTTATACTAAGAGCATTCCTGTTCATTTTTCCTTTCCACGCGGGACTTCATTCCCGTATTTTGAAAAAATATGTAGCCTATGTTAAAATTCAAGTTCTAATGTAGCTTTCTACAAAATTTTACTAAAATCGGTCAAGTAGTTTCAGAGCCTATTCAATTAAATAATTAACTCTTTCCTGTTTATAATATTACTGTCACGACCGGAGGGTACGTCAGGATAGAGAAATAATAGTCAAATTTCAAAAGTGAGATTTATTGTAAAAGAACGTGGTTTCCACACGATTCGCGTACAGGGAATTTACAGACAAAGTCACAGTCTTTAATTCACAGTTTACAACACGCACAACACTAATCGCACTTTCCAACACTAGTCCACACTTGACGCTTCCCAGACTTTCACTACTGGACTAAACTTGTAGCAGGCGTAGACCTTGACGCTCACGTAGATCCGAAATCCTCGCGAAACTGGCACTACGTTATCCACTCGTAAGGTCGCAGTCGTCAGTCCAATCACGAAGCACTAACACAGTCCATAAAACTCGCCTATGTCACTAACTCACTATGCACTTCAACACTTAATCACTTGTTCCTTATTCTCTTCTCGATCGCTGTTCGGAGATCTCTTCCAAACTTAACTTCGAATTCACGCGCGGCGCGCGCGCTTTTATACCCCAACTCGGGTAGGATCGATCACTCGAGAAGATTCGCGACAGCTCTAGCGACTCGATTTAAACCGGAATGTTCCACACTCTACGAGAGTCCTTCACTAGTAGAAGTTCAGCCAATAGACGCTAGATGTCGCTCACTACCAAGTAGTTCCGCCTTTCACACATAGATGACGCCAGTAGTCATTTAATTCTTACTTCGTTCGCTAGATGTCGTTACTGTATTTATTGCGTCAACCCTTCGGTCGTAACACTATCCCCCCCTTAGACATGCTCGTCCCGAGCATGCCTTAAGCATAGAACAGGTAGCTTCCTCCTCCAGGATCTGGCGTCTCGTGTCCAGCAGTATCAGGCGGAGGTCTTACGATCATTAGCCTTCCTCTTGGTCTTAACCATTCAGCAGCGTTGAAGCCACACCACATTACTTCGATAAGTTTCTCTTTTCTAACAACTGTAGAAAACTTCACTGTCGTCGGCCAGGTTTTCGATGTGTACTTACTGCGTCTTCCGTTCCGTGAAACCCTTTTCTGGAGACCTTTTCTTGAGCCCCGGACTCGTTTTCGAAGACGAGCTCCCTTGCTGTGTTTCCGACTGTCCATACTACGGAAGTCTTCCTCACCAGGAGATATCAAGGCTTCCCCCTTCGCAGGTAGGTTCTCCACTGGTACTGGAACCTCGTCGCTCATACATGGCTTCGTCAATTTACAAACTTCTTCTGGTACACATTCTACCTGGCACTCTGTGTCTTCCATTAATGCACTTTCAAGTGGCTCTTTATCCTGACAAATTTCCACTCTTTCCACTTCTGTTGACTGAACTTGCTCCTCCTGCTTTTCTTCTAGCGATGAACTCTGCTTTTCTAAGTCACTATCAGGTTCGCTAGATTTATTTTTCTCGGAATCACTTGCAATTCTCTCTTCTTCTTCCATGACACTTCCATTCGGTTTCTCTTCCTTTATCTCTTTTACTTTTGGTGATACATCCTTTAAATCTTCTGAACACGACTCGTTATTTTCGCTCAACTCCGTTACGAGCTTCTCGCTCTGGTTCACAGGCTTTCTTGGTGGCTCTACACTGCCTATCAATTTCCATAAAATAAGGATATTCCTCTTGACATCATAAGACATTAGTGTCATTTCCTCAGAGAGATTCTCACGTAGAACAGTTTCCAAAACAACACGTATTTCTCCTCTCAACGCAGCTTCTATTCTCATGATGTCCTTTCTCATATGCGTCATTTCCTGCAATGAGTAAGCCAGGTTTGCTAAGTGGTCATCATTCTGCTGTACTGACTGAAGATCTTTAAAACTATCCGGCCAGAACCATCGACTTCGTTCTAATAAGTGCTTTCCAAATCTTTCCACTAGTTCCTTAACCAAGAATTCCTTCTGTTCTTTCACCGAAGTCTCTGGCACATCCTCAAGGCAATACACTGCCTCGCCACGAAGTACAGCCACGAGGTAGTAGTAGTATCTTTCAATATCCCAACCTCCATAGTCCGCCAAGGCTTCCAAGAAGAGCTCATATGACTCCCACGTTGATGATCCATCATAAGTAACTGTTTCTTGAAAGGCTTCAAAGTTATCCTCTAGTTGTTTTAACTCACGCACTAATTCACTTTTCCTTTCCAGCAAAATGTTCTTCCAGGTACTATGTTCCATCACGGTACGTTCCTCCGCGATATTCCCTGACGGCGCACACACGTTCTTCACTTCTCTGTCCCTTGAAATGGTTGACATTCTCTATCCCACTTTTGACACCAATTGTGGCGACCGGAGGGTACGTCAGGATAGAGAAATAATAGTCAAATTTCAAAAGTGAGATTTATTGTAAAAGAACGTGGTTTCCACACGATTCGCGTACAGGGAATTTACAGACAAAGTCACAGTCTTTAATTCACAGTTTACAACACGCACAACACTAATCGCACTTTCCAACACTAGTCCACACTTGACGCTTCCCAGACTTTCACTACTGGACTAAACTTGTAGCAGGCGTAGACCTTGACGCTCACGTAGATCCGAAATCCTCGCGAAACTGGCACTACGTTATCCACTCGTAAGGTCGCAGTCGTCAGTCCAATCACGAAGCACTAACACAGTCCATAAAACTCGCCTATGTCACTAACTCACTATGCACTTCAACACTTAATCACTTGTTCCTTATTCTCTTCTCGATCGCTGTTCGGAGATCTCTTCCAAACTTAACTTCGAATTCACGCGCGGCGCGCGCGCTTTTATACCCCAACTCGGGTAGGATCGATCACTCGAGAAGATTCGCGACAGCTCTAGCGACTCGATTTAAACCGGAATGTTCCACACTCTACGAGAGTCCTTCACTAGTAGAAGTTCAGCCAATAGACGCTAGATGTCGCTCACTACCAAGTAGTTCCGCCTTTCACACATAGATGACGCCAGTAGTCATTTAATTCTTACTTCGTTCGCTAGATGTCGTTACTGTATTTATTGCGTCAACCCTTCGGTCGTGGGATAGAGAATGTCAACCATTTATATTTGGGATATATTTGGGGTCAGCTTTTAACACATACACAAGACCGACCATGTCCGGCTGACTGGGGTTGGACTAAAAATAATAGCACATGGGAACCAGTATGGACCACTCTTCCCCCAGCAGCCGCGGCTTGTGTAGAGCTAATAAGGTGCAAGTGCAAGCAAAAATGCTCAACAAGGTGCAGTTGCTTAAAAAAACAAATGCGGTGCACTGAACTTTGTGGCTGCAGCGGAAATTGTCACAGTTAATTTTTCTTTTTATTAAAATTTATAAGCGTAAATTTCAACTTTGTTATTATTTTAACCCGACAAAACTGTATCTTTTTTCTGTCTTAAGTAAAATCGCAGCAATACATTCGTATCAATTGAAATATCCACATCACTAAAATAGGAAAAAGGAACGGTTAGTGGTTTTGGATATTT
>CATLJT010000221.1:0-40700 GCA_949987775.1 Aproaerema taeniolella
ACTATTAAACGATGTGATTCGCCCGAGAGATTACACAATAATTAACTTGTAGTAGCACGCGCATGTGCTGCCATCGTACACATTTTAGAGCAACATTTCTATTCAAAAAATATTCCACTATATTTTGACGGTACCTCATACACGTTGATCCCTAGAAGGCCATATGTGCTCATGCTATTTCGTGTCCTGATGGGAAAGATCTAGTACGCGACTGTGGTCTAGACAGGGATTGGGAGGGTGTGTAATCTCTCGGGCGAATCACATCGTTTAATAGTCATCGAACGTCACTTACAGGTAAGTTCGTTTGATTTTCTATTAAACTTCTGTGATTCGCCCTTCGAGATTACACAATAATTAACTTGTAGATGTTCAGAGTACAACGAAATAGCACAACGAATAAAAAATTGGTTGAATCCTTGAAGATAGAATTTTAAACAAAACAAAAAACTTTTTTCTTTAAAGCCATTTTATAATCATCTCCCATGTTATAAATAAACCAATAAGTAGACAAAATACATATAATTGAAATTATATTGGTACTTTACATATTAATCGAGGCCAGCCTGTAGAAGGGACCGCGCAAAAACATCAGTAGAGTCCACAGCTACTTCCCTATTATAAAATCTGGCAAAAGCTTGAGAGTTGCCAGTCCAGCCAGCGGTCTTCTTAATGAGATCTATACTTACTCCAAGCCTGTTGGCTGCGGAAGTAGCTGCGTGTCTCGTGCTGTGAGCCCGAAAGACAGACGTATCGATCCCGCATTTTGACAGGGTGGCCTTGATCCACCGACTTATTGTTTGTGAACAAACTTTGTTAAAAGGTTTTTTGTAACTAATTAAAAGAAAATCACAATCATGAGATCGTTTCATAGATGTATAACCTAAATAACATTCTAAGGTCCTTGCAGGGCAAATTGAGGGTCTTTCATTATAATAGGGAAGAATCAAAGTTGGTTGAGTGCGATTTACAGCTGCAGTCTTTATCTGATCGGTTATGTCAATAGAGAACCTCTGATCGGATTTATGAATATTACTAAGTCTAATCAGCGACAGAGTTTGCACACGGTGAGCTGTTATTAAAGCCAAAATTGTTATTAATTTTTTGGATAACAATTCTAAAGACAGGCTTTCGTTAGGGTACCATGTACTAAGTCGATCTAAAACTATTGTCGGATTCCACGTATGATTATAACGCGGCAGTGGTGTCCGAAGTTTATAAACTCCTTTTATAAATCTCTTTATGCTAACATTATTAATAGTTTGAGAATCTAAAATAAGTGATAATGCCGCTTTTGTGGTATTAATAGTCCACAAAAGCGATTAAAAAGTGTCATAAAAAATTCTAACACATTATTTACAGATGCAGTAAAAATATTATTTTTTTTTGCTTTGACAGAAATAATGCCATTGTTTTAAACAAGAATTGTACTGATTTAACGTACTGTTCGTTAATGAAGACAACATGACGTCCACGGCGTCTAGTGGGGAACCCTGTTTCAAAAACGCCGCCCTGATAACACCCCGGCAACCAGGGTAAGGTTCCGGTGCAGCTTGTGTTCGACACTGTAAGGAGATGACAACAAGCCTGGATTAGGTGGAAATTCAATACGATCAGATATTAATAGTTTTTTGTAAAGAGGAAACCAGGGCTGTGTAGGCCATAATGGAACCACAACGATACCTGCTGCTTTGTCTGTTATAATTTTTTGTAAAACCTTTTAGAATCAGACAAAAAGGGGGAAAAGCGTAAAAATAATACCTTGACCAAGATATTGTAAAAGCATCAACTTTAAACGCATCGGGATCACGATGCCAAGAAACAAATTTAGTGCATTTTTTATTTATGCGGCTTGCAAATAAATCAATTTCAGGACGATTGAATGATATGCAAATTTGATGAAAAGCGCTATCTGCAAGTTCCCATTCCACGTCAGTATGTACACGGCGAGACTCTGCATCTGCGATATAATTGTCACTTGAACTAATGTACGAAGCAAAGATAAATATGTTCCTATTCTCACACCATTGCCAGATTTCCCTACTTAAATTACTTAGATGGGGGAATTGAATACCTCCCATTCTATTTATGTACGAGATTGCAGTTGAATTGTCTATCCTGAGAAGAATCTCGCAATTTTTGTAATTTTTTGCGAATATCTTTAAGCCGAAGAAAGCAGCTGTTAATTCTAAGTAATTTATATGACTAGTCAGTTCTTGACTGGACCACTGTCCGTTTGCAGTTTTGTCTGAGCAATAAGCTCCCCAGCCTGTAAGAGACGCGTCAGAATAGATTTCCAATTGATAATTGGCTGACCGAATAGGACTGCGACATCTGTCTATGTTACGAAGCCACCAATCGAAATCTTCGTTTAGAGAAGCCGGAATATCAATAAATTGATCATAGTCATTGCTTTCCTTTAAAAATAAAAACTTTGTTCTTTCAAATTTCTTCGTATACATCCAGCCGTATGGTACTGCTGGGCAGATCGAAACTAATAATCCGATTAAGTGCGCGAAATTTCGAAGTTTACATCTTTTTATTGTGGAAAAGTGTAAGAGTTCTTCTTTAATTTTTTGTTTTTTCTCATGGGGAATACTTATAGTACAGTCAATAGAATTGAAAACAAAACCAAGAAAGGTAGCCATACGACTGGGTGTACTCACAGACTTCTCATAATTAATTATGAATCCCAAGGACTTAAGTAATTCTTTAGTTATTTGAAAATTACGTAAACAATCAGGATATGAATCTCCCAACAACAACAAGTCATCCAAGTAGTTGACTGACATTAATCCTTGACTGCGCAAAAATTGCATAACTGGTCGCATTAACTTAGTAAAAATATATGGTGCTATATTCAAGCCAAAGGGTAAAACTTGAAATTCGTACAGTTTTCCCAACCAACTAAATCGTAAAAATTTTTTGAAGTCATTATGAATACTGACAGAAAAATATGCGTCCTTGAGGTCAATGGAACACATATATGTGTCCTTGGATATTAATTTCATGGCGGTTCTATAATCTTCAAGTTTAAAATGCGGAGTACAAATAAACTTATTTAAAGCTTTTAAATTTAAAATGAACCTATTCTTTCCGTTACTTTTCTTAACAAGAAAAATGCTCGACAGAAATTGGCCTTCACAAGGTTCGCACTCGCTAACTGCACCAATACTAATTAAATTCTGAATCTCCTTAGTCATATTTAATTCATGTTTTACAGATTCAGGTTTATTCATGGGATAATTAGATTGTGTCACTTCATTTGACACCGGAATGCGCAAACCTGAGATCCATGATAATATAACAGGATCACCTGTTATCTGAGACCAATTATTAAAGAAATATTGTAATCTACCAGTCTGCACCTGAATATCAGTATCGGGATCTAGCGGCGAGAGGTCCGGCTGTGCGAGGCCGGGGCTCGGCGCTCGCTGGGCCGGCGAGGCGGCGGCGGCGGCCTGCGCCCACCACGCGTAGAGTTCGTTCTCGCTGGAGCGCGGCGAGGTGGCGGCGGCGCCGGCGCCCGCCCACCCCTCCAGTTTAAAGCCTTCGATGTACCCTCTGCCTGTTTGTTGGTTGGTGGTTTAGGTTTAGGAACGTTTTGTTTTAGTTCCGCACCAGTTTTCGTGATAGCCTTCATGGATTTTAAATTATCTGGCAAATCCTTTCCAAAAAGCAAGTTATCTCGTTTGAGATCTTTAACATTTTCTTTGACGTCCTTGTTGAGGCAAGTCAACAAAAAGTTTCGTCTAGTCTGAGTTTCTGAGAAATGTAGGTAACATAAAAGTCGCCCGGCATCGCTAAGCGATTTTAAAGTTTTATTTTTATAATCATTATTATCCTTAAGGTCCGTAGTTAAGAGAAATGAAATTGTACTGGCTAACCCAGTTATCACGGTTCCCATCAGCTTCTGTTTTTCGATTAAAATATTATCTCTCTTTATAACATTTTCGTTACACGCTGCCTTTATTTCCGGGTTGAGGACAGGAGCTTGTGCTAACCTAAGATTTTCTGGCACATCATACTGATTCATAATCTCCTTCCTACTTTCATCCTTCAGGCCATTTACCAAAATATTCGACCATCTGCTGGCAACGTCCTTTTGAATACAAGGTCCAAACCTCTCCTCCTTCTCGGGTTCGTCTCCAAGCAAACACAATAAATCTGGTTCCAGTTCAACAGGCTCGGCCGCAGGCGCAGATGTAACAGTGGTCGCGTTCGGTACGGGAGGCGCGGCGGGCGCCAGGGGCGCGGGGGGTTCAGTCACGCCGGTAGCGGGCGGCGGAGGCGCGGGCGGCGCGTGGTCGGGGCGCGCGAGCGGTGCCGGGCCGGCGGCGGCGGCGCTCCCCGGCCGCACTATCACAGAAGGCAGTGTAATGGCGTCAATGACAAAATCTGCCTCGGGACTCTCGACTAAATCGACAATGTCGTCATCGAATGGGGATTCTGTAAAAAACGAGCTACGTCTAAGGAGCTGTTTTAGAAAACACTATACGATCGTAGTCTTTTAGTTTAAAGACATGTAATTAAGGTTCAAATTAAAACAGTCATGATACAGCCTCGCGGACTGTACTCTAGACAAGACTTTCATAGGTATATTCATGACATAGTCTCACGGACTATATTCTAGAATAATATTGTGCAACCCAATTATACAACGATCAACCTCACGGGTTGAACTGGAGCATAGTCACAGGGCGGTATTAGTCTTACAGACTAAACTCGAGGCACTAGTGAACATTTCATTTTTATAAAGTTCGGTTACCTGCTTTTCTCGAATCCTCCTGCAACTGGTCATTATTTGTGTATTCATCAAAATTTTCCGATCTCGGTGACGTACTCGAAGATGGCGAGTAACTACGGTGACGGCGGCGCTTGCGACGAATTTTGGTTTTCTTTCTTTCCAGCTTTCTAATTCTCCTGTTTATATATTCTTCCTCATCGGCGTCATGATGTTTTCGTTTTCCCATTGTAAAACACTCCACTAACAGCACAAATTACTAAGAAATAATCTAATAACTTTGACGCGAGGGAAAAGTACGTGCACGATGGCCGCCACACAAAACGTGTATGAGGTACCGTCAAAATATAGTGGAATATTTTTTGAATAGAAATGTTGCTCTAAAATGTGTACGATGGCAGCACATGCGCGTGCTACTACAAGTTAATTATTGTGTAATCTCGAAGGGCGAATCACAGAAGTTTAATTATATTTTGCTCATGGAAGGCGCAATTTATGCTCTGAATGATGGCATAGGTGAAATCGCTCCAGAGCGTTTGGGCTGGCTGGGCAAATGGACACAAAAAAAGAGACAATGCTGGGCATTTTTTGTCCCTTAGCGCGTGCCGGTTTTTTCAAGGCCAGCACTTTACTGTGCTGTAACCCGTACGAATTAACTGCACACCTCGCGCTGTGTTAACAGTACACGTGGTACTACGGCCGACTACGGCAGTACTAATATTTTCTGTCCCTTTCGGTGACACGCTAGGCCGCAGTCTATACCTTTTCTCTGTCTACGGTAAATACAGTGAAGAGCACTTCAGGCTTCATAGTGGGGAGTCTAAGGTCCGTGTTATAGAAGGAGACTCAAGTCTTGATACAGAAGTAGACTGCTTGTTTACGCCGCGTGCGATACAAATCTTGTACAGTCAAGAGCAGGTCACGCTTTAAACTACCAGTTTAAGCTGAGCTCTGATTTATACTGCGCGCCATACAATGCAGGGCCGGTCCAATGTGTCAAGCTTGACGTGCTCTTGAGTGTACACCATGTGTACAAAACGCACGCGAAGGTTTAAGTATTGAATGTATCTTTCTCTCACTATCAAAATGACCAAGACGACTGCTAATAGCTGTCTGCTACTCAAGCTTAGATCAGAGTTAGTTCTGTTAAGCGTGACGTATTCTTGGCTCTACCTACGCTTTACTACTTAAAATATGAGGCGTACCTACTCTCAAGAGTAAACTTGAACTTTGTGCTGCTTTTATTCAGTATGTCCAAGAGAGAAAATCGCACTTTATATTGTCCACCATTAACGCTGGTCTCTGAGTTTGCTCACCACCTGACAACATACCACTTTTTACCAGCTCGTATTACGTCCCCACCGAGGGGCACGGGCCTCCCTTCGATACACGAACTATGTATTTGTTATTATAAGTAAGTACCTGCACATTATTCATACTTTACGCTGTCGACGATTCTTCTTTTTCCTTTCATTAAATTCAAACGAGTTAATTCAAAGTAGTAAGATGTTCCAGACAAGTGTCCATCCAAAATTTTTAGTTTTTTAATAAGCCATTTTTGAGCAATATTTTTGAGCTGTGTAACTTGTTCTGCTATCAAGATCGATGTGCTTTTTACTGAACAAAGACGATGATGATTGATGAATGTAGAATAGTGCAGTCGCACCCTTTCCCCAGAACTAGGTAATAGGGCTCATCTCATAAAAGCAAGTTTTAGGCCTTTCTGAAAGTGCGCAGTATTATATGCCTTCATTAATCACTTTTGGTCCATAACATAACACATGCTATATTGGGTCTAACGAAAATGTAGGATGTGAATCAGTTTTTTTTATTTTTTTATTAATGAAGGGTTCGCTCTAAACTAAACACTAAACTAAACTGAACCACTTTTCCTTAAAAACATAGGTCAAAACATGAAATCACCTTCTATACGCAAACTATTTCGAAGTCACACCATATATGATATGTACGAGTATATTTGTATAAATTCATTTTACTAACATCAATTATGTTGAGGGTCGGAGTAGCGCCCCGCACGGGGGTGCATCTTGCAGGTCCGCAGCCTGCGGGCTTCTAAGCACATGTTATATTATTAGTCGTATTGAGAGCAAAGAGAGTGACTTTACATTAGTAAACGGAAATTGCGGATGTGAATCAGCCGAGGAAACTGAACAACTTTCTCCAATAGAAACATAGGTCGAAATATGAAAAAAAATTCGACGATAGGTAAGCTGATTTGCCTTTATATGGGAAGTCGATTTTTTAACTTTTTGTTTGTTACTTAGGGAAAATTGTTCAGATTTACGAATTGAACGGGAACAGCATCGGGTGTGGGTACACATTTTTATAATGGTCTTTTGTAGAAAATATTTCAGCCGTCAACACAACTTACTTACTTTAAGCCATATCGGGGCAACAACGTGTAACTAAATGCATGTAATCAAGCTATGAATTCCTTTGTAACAAACACAAACCTAAGTTATGGTGTCGAAAGCGTCGTTTGTGTCAATTCAAAATCTCGATGTTAATGAAAATCAACGTACGAGAATTAATCCAGATAAAAGTGTTAAGTGCTAAGCAAAATATGATAAGTATTACGTATGGTCATGACAAGCTTAGAATCAAATAATGTGTGATTATTGTATAAAAAATGTAAACAACAAACGAAATGGTCAATGCTGAGATAACAGAAATAACACTATCTTAATTATATGATTGATGGAACTTACAACATTATAAAAAGCAGCAAATTACTTTTTCTTATCAAACACCTGTTTTACAGTGTGAGTACCTAACGTTGTAATTTTTTATGAAAATAGACACAGCCAGTGATTTCTTTTTTACATAAATTCACACAGCATCTTATACTTGCGGAAATATGATAAAAACGCTGTGCATACTAGTGTTGGCAGTTTATGCTGCTGCACAGAGTGATGTCAAATTTCAAGATGAAACTTTCTCAGGTAAAGTAAAATTTTTTTAACTGCCCATATACGTCCCCACCGAGGGGCACGGTCCTCGCTTCGAAACATGAAGGAGATTTAGGCCCTAACCCACCACGCGGGCTTAAGGGGCCATCCATAAATTATGTCACAGAATTTCATGATTTTTTGCCCCCCCCCTTCCTTGCCACAGCTAGTCACATTTGTAAGACTCCCCCCTCCCTAGCATGACGTCACATATTTTGCATATTTTCATTTTTTTGTAATTTTCTAATAAAAGCAGCACTTAATAGAGTTATTTTTTTGGGAACTCAAAACTCACTTTCTCACTCAACCAAATTAAAAACGTAAAGAGTGCTTGCGACTGAGGAGGTTAAGTTTGTTGTTAAAAGTTAATACGTTTTGATACTCATAACACATTTTAAAATGTGACGTCACGAAATTTATGACCCCTCCTACCCCCTTGTCACACTATGTCACACTTTGTCGACCCCCTCCCCTCCCCTTAATGTGTCGTAATTTATGGTAGAAGTTTAAAATTATTCATAAAAAAACGAGGTAATTGTAAAGGATTACATAAAAATCCGTGCTTTTATTTCAGGCGACAGCATACAAGCCCACTGGGGTTCACAAGAGCTGAAATTTCATGCAGAGTCAGAAGTTCTTAGTAAAGATGACGAGTTATTGTCTCAAGAGTTAGGACAACTTGAGCGAGCTCAGAATCGCAATGTTGTTGCCGATGCCATCCAGAATTTTTTGGAAAGCTTCAGGGACACTGTCATAAACGGGAACTACCCCATACCTCCACTTGACCCTCTTCATATTGAACACATTGGACCATTCGAGTACACTGCCACTGGGTAATTAAAGCAATATAACATCTTAGAATAAGCAGCCGTAAGCTTTGCAGTTTAAATCCGGAATAGGAGCCGGTATAAAAAAAATGGGGGCGAAGATGTGGTCGAGGATGTTATTAAGCTCTTCCGGAAGATGCCGCCACAGCACAGTTTATGTATACGGTTATGATGTATGTACGAGTACTTATTTCATACTCTTCTAATTGTTATTTTTATCCCCACTAATATTATAAACACGAAAGTAACTCTGTCTGTTACGCTTTCACGCCTTAACGATTAAACCGATTCTGGTGAAATTTTTTACAGAGATAGATTAGACCTTGGGAAGAGACAGGCTATATTTTATCTTACAGCTGGGCACGATATAAACTATAGTCCACGCGGGCGGAAAGACGTATTTAATAAATAAGATATAAGATTAGGGGCGGACTATTTGACTATTAAACTTAATCTACGAGTAATTTTATTGATTTTAATAAATATAAGTTTTATAGGTATTGCGGTTAGTAGGTCTCGGTTTTGTCTCAGGTTTTTGATGTGAAGTGCGCTATGCTTCTGTGCTTTTCTATTTTGAATGATACGAACTCAAATTGAAATCGTTCGTTGACTGATGATAGTCAACGAACGATTTCAACTGAACGATGAACGTACCTACTACATTGCTGCCTTAGAATAATATTCATTAAAAAAATCTGCATTTGATCTACACCTTCAGTTTATGCAGAAGCAATGTATATATGCCCGTATACCCAGCGGGACCCTTCGTCTGTATGAAATTGATGTCGACCTCCAGTCTACAAGGATAACAAATATTGTTGCAAATACTCGGGATTGATGGTTTGCCAGCGATTGGAGAAATATAATTTTAAGAAATAAATGATAGTTACGGTGAACAGTATTTAGCACCAAATGGTCCATGTGGGTAACGATGATAAATGTCTGATAAACTTTCAGTTAAGTATCATATTTCTACGTGAAGAGATATCATTTTTATGTCTTACCAATTTGCAGAGTTCGCGTAGCGGCTAATGTGTACGACTTCAACGTAGAAGGTCTGCAGTGGTACGTGGTGGATCACGTTACCTTCAACACGCTCCGATTAGCCCTCGGCGTCAGAGTCACCATCCCTTGGATCATTTTCACTGGTAAGTTAGTCGTATCGTGAGCACACTGCACTACAAGACCAACATCATAGTGATCCCTGATTTGTGAAAAAAGTTTTTTTTGGGAGAATCAGTTGTCATGGTCCTTTTCCGGACCGGACCATGTTTTAATCCATAAACTTTATTGTGTGTGATATCGTGTGATTGGGCTAGACTTGATATACTACCTACTTGTTGCGGGCTAGATCGTAGTATTGACTTTATTGACATTATAACGAACCGCGATTTACGTTTTTAAAACGATTAGTATTACATTATTTAGGAAAAGCTCAACGCGTTTTAAGTTGATTACTTGCTATGTTGTTATCTACAACTTTATAAACACAACACAATTTTTATTTACAGGTGAATACGATGCTTTTGCAAGAATAACTTTGATTTCTCACAACGCTGGTGGTCAATACAGGTGAATTTATATTTTTAATAAGTAAATTAACTTTTGATGTCGTGATCTTAAGATTTATTTTATAAGGTAAGCTTATTTATACACAAAAGTGAGGTTGTTGCTTTTAAATCTTTAACTCACAAAAATTTACTCCGGGTATTAAATGCCGTGATGTCATACTGTGCAAGAAACCAGATTGCAAGAGTGACAAAATGTACCTATCAACAAAAATTACCTACTTTTTAACAAAAAGTCTTTGTGTAGGATATTCATCAATCGGTTGCAGACAACAGTGGATATTCGCGTCGGTACCAACATCCTGGGAGGCGGCACCTTGATCCTGAGGGAACTTAACATCGATCTCGTTATTCATGATGTCACCGTGAGTTTGAAAAAGAGTTGGCTAAATAGAAGTATCGACTGCCATAGCAATGTACCTATAAACATCTTGCCTGGTAAAATACAATCCTGAGTTGCTGAATATTAGTATTTCGTATAACTATCGATTCAGAAACTTTTTATATTGTTACAATCCCGAAAATATAATCGTAGAAATTCCTGCCTCAATGGGTATATAAGGTGAGCAGTTCTTATACATGCTTAGGACAGTGATTTAGCTTTAGTTATCTTTAAATATTATCTTAGAGGAATGATTTGATTGTTTGTTTGTTTGTATTGAATAGGCTCCGAAACTACTGGACCGATTGGAAAATGTCTTTCACCATTAGAATGCTACATTATCCCTAAGTATCATAGGCTACATAATTTTCCCGAATACCCACGGGAACGAAGTCCCGAGCGGAATGCTAGTTTACTAATAATCGCAATAGAATTTGGCTTCCTTTGTTATTTTGGCTGCAGTGTGAGCCAGACCCAGCTATCTGGATGTCGCGGGCGCTTTCGGTTACCGAAGGGTGTTACCCAATATTCAGACACGCTGTCTGTCTGCACTAATACTTTGTGGCTTTTTTTATGGTCCCCATGCTGACTACATAGAGTTACGGTTTCTATCTAGAGACTGACGAAAGATTACTACGGTTCTGCATGGAACGATTTATTTCTTTTTTAATTATAAAAAAGATTAACCTACACTTTGAAATCTTTATCAAAATTTATTGCTTTGCAGATCCAAATCCACGGAATGGTAGGTTCGTCAGTGCTAAACAACCTGATCAACACATTTGTGCAAAATGCCGCACAGAACTTGCTCAAAGAACAGTTGGACACAGTCAGCCAGACCCTCAGCCGGGAACTATTTGACGTCATCAATGAATTCCTCGCAGACTTCACCCTCGAAGATATACTTGGATAAGTCGCGAGCTATGTTTAATTATCTGACTGTATCTCGTTAAAGAATTTTGATGGACGATGTTTTTTATTTTTGAATAATATTTGGTAGACTTCAAGAAAGTTTTTACGACAAAATGTACTACGATGTGTCTACATACTTGAATTTAGCATCGCCCCTAAATTCAAGTATGAAAATTCCTTGAAAATAACCTCTGTCTTTGAGAAAACATTTTATTTTTGTAAATAAATACTAGGAAAGGCGTTGCTTGAGTTGAGTTGGTAAAACGACGTACAACTATCACATTTGAAATCGGAACTTTCTTACTTATTTAATCATTTATCAAATTATCATCGTCTTAACTGAATCGATTAAAATAAATTACGTAATCCTGAATAAGTTTTATGATAAGGTCGTTATCATAAAATTCATCCACAAAGGCCTATAATTTTCGCATACTTAAAATTGCGGGCGCCAACGAAACTGGTATGCATCGATAGCTTTTATTATAAACAAAACTGTAAAAACTAAAATATCCTAAAGTACCTATAACGTTTCCAAGATATAAACTGTCAAAATTGTGTCGGTGGGGCCAACAGTGCATGTTTGCAATTAACCTATATAATCACAAATAAATAATAGTAATGTGTCTGGGTTAGGCCGGACCGCCCCCATTCCGTACCGCCCCTGTCCGGACCGCCCTCAGTCATTTTTTGTCAGTTTAAGCAAGTACAGTTAGACCATATTTTTTTTTAACTTAGACTTTTTATCTTAAGTGTGTAGCATCAGATTTATTATAAGATATATATAAATGCCTTAAATAGTATACTGAGAACATATAAAGTCTGAAATTGTATACAGTAATTAATTTAGGAGGATGATGGCAAGTCAAACAAAGTATAAATTTCAGGATGTTAATATTTGTTGATACTTAGATGTCATAAAATATCGGTTAAAAATATTTCAATTATAATTATTTTGAAATAAAATAATGACAACACAAAAATCATCAATTAACACATTTTTTTTAAACTCGTTACTTTTCTATAGGTAACTATAATATCAGTCTCAAAAAATATAAAGTAAAAATATGAAATTTTAATAAACATTTCAATCATAATTATTTTGAAATTTAATAATGACTAGCATGCAAAATCATCAATAAACATACAATTTTTTAATACTTTTTATTTTTCTATTATTACATTAAATCTCAAAAATATATAGCATTATAACCATTTCAAAATCCAGTATAAATTTCACGGGACTAAAGTCCGGCAGAGCTTCTTTTATTTTTCAAAAAATTGTCTCGTATGTATTTTTATCTTTATTAACGAGAAGTACGTAAAAAATGGGCATAATATTAGTGTTATTTGTATCACTCTCGTACCCAACATCGAAGTGTATGGTAACAACTTTTCGAAGTGTTTTTGGCACTTTCAAAGTTTTGTTGCGGTAACTATATAAAGTGTTTTAGTGTCTTTGAATGCAGAAATTCTCTCTAAAACCTTTGTCTTTTAGTTATTTAGTACTTATTTCAAACATTTTCTTTATTGAGTTAAAATTTGAAGTAACTTATGTATTTTTTTGTCCATCATAGCGTGCAATTCATTTTAGGCAAAGTTTGGTTCACGTCACTGTACCTTGTCTGAAGTCGCACATGATCACTTTCAGTCACTAATTTCACAAATCCAGAACATTTTTTACGTCTTGTATTATGAATGACACACCCACACACTGGAAAATTTGTTATTTCTTAGAAAAACATATGAATGTCATTGCATGTAATAATTTTCGTCCTCCGTTTTGATTTGTTATAAATTCATAATTACGACATAGCCCCTGACACGTGGACTTTCACTCGACATAGTGAGAGATATTATGACATACTAACTGACTGAACTTTCTTATTACTTGCATAATTGCAAAAAATGTAATATTCAATAGTGTGCGAAAGAGATGGACTGTCTTTTGTTACCAAGAACTCTTGATTTCAGGTAAAAGGTAAAAAAACCGGCCAAGAGCGTGTCGGGCCACGCGCATTGTAGGGTTCCGTACCAACATGGTTCAAATATGCAGCTGGCTTCTTAATTATACGAGCAGAATCCCAACTAAGTTTGGCACTTGGTCGACTATTACTCGCTAACTTGAAGAGCCATCTTATGTGTGATAGTTTTCCTTTTAATTTTGTTGTATATACTACCACTGTGATTTTTTTTACATTTTTAGAAACAACCATTTAGCTGGTAGAGGGGGGGGACACTTGTGTTTGACAAAAAATTTCACTTTAAAAATTAATTTTTCGCAAACGGAGTGCTGAAAACGTTCGTAGTAAACCCCTTTTGTCTTTTAAAAAGCTGTCCTATGACACCCCATTTGATGATATAGGCGAGAAAAAAAAATTCATCGCCCTTTCACGTCTATGGGAGACACGCGAAAAAAAATTTTTTTTCTAAGATTTTACTCTACAGTTCTGGCGGCGTAGTTTATATGTATGACCATGCCAAATTTCAGCTCTGTAGTACCAAGGGTTTCTTAGGAAACCCGCGGACAGACGGACAGACGGACATGGCGAAACTATAAGGGTTCGTAGATTACTACGGAACCCTAAAAATGGATATGGCAAGGCTAACTGTGTCGGTACGAACTTGCCTATATTATTTACAAGAACCTTTTTATCTTCCGGTAAACATTATACAACAATTAGAACGAGCTACCCTCTTTACTGCTACCATGGACTAATGATTTTAGCAATCAATAATAAAATAGTACTATAATTTTACAGTTTAAATTTTCTTTACAAGTACTCATAATATAAAATATCTAAATTAAGAAAAAAATCTGTTACTGACTGTACATTTATTCCAAACTTTTAAAAGACGACTGAGGGCGATCCGGACAGGGGCGATACGGAATGGGGGCGGTCCGGCCTAACCCATGTGTCTAAGTATACAGGGTGGTCCAAAAGGTGACGTCAAGATTTTTTTTTAGATTCCTCACCCCTGGGTGAATCCGAAAATACCCTATAAACTTATGTTCCACGATTTTTTGTAGTTTAGAAGTTATGATTTTTTGAAAGATTTTTTCAAATTTTCTACCCGCGCTACTTAAAAAATAATAACTTGTTTAATAATAAAAATAAAATTTTTTTTATTGTGCAGCATGATCACCTTGAATCACCCTTTCATGTGATAAATCAACTATGCCACACTCTTCATTGTAAGTTATCAAAAAAATGGTCGAAAGTTAAAATTTTTGGTTTGCGATGAACGGAGGATAATTTTCAAAAATCTCTTAAAAATACTAAATGGCTGTTTCATAGGTACAAACTCGCTTTAAAAACTTCAGTAATTCCTCAGCTTACCAAATAAAATTTTCTTAGCGTATTTTCACATAACTATGTTCAAAAGCCGATTCCATTAAAAAATCCCCCCTTAAGCCCAATCTTTTTTGAATTACTGAAGTTTTTAAAATGAGTTCGAACCTATGAACAGCCATTTAGTATTTTTAAGAGATTTTTGAAAATTATCGTCCGTTCATCGCAAACCAAAAATTTTCACTTTCGACCATTTTTTTGATAACTTACAATGAAGAGTGTGGCATAGTTGATTCAAGGTGATCATGCCGCAAAAAAAAAATGTTTTTTTTTATTATTAAACAAGTTATTATTTTTTTAAAGTAGCGCTGGTAGAAAATTTGAAAAAATCTTTCAAAAAATCATAACTTCTAAACTACAAAAAATCGCGGGACATACATGGGGTATTTTCGGATTCACCCAGGGGTGTGGAATCTAAAAAAAAATTCTTGACGTCACCTTTTGGACCACTGTATAATTACACAGGCTTTTTTAGACCTATTTCTCCTTTGCAATGTTTTATTAACTGTTTGACGTTGCCGTGATAATTATAAATTAATAGCGACACAGAGTCGCCCTCTTAGAGCGAGTAGGGGTATTAAACCTAGCCGTTAGAATCTTTCATTTTTCATCGGTTATCTTTTGATTTAATAGTGAATAGTAGGATCTATGTGTTGGCAACCTTGGAGCGCGCCCTGCTAGGCCGCCATCTTCGATTCTAGACTTGTTGTTGCTCGTTGTTGTAATGTGTAGCTCCGTAAGATTTTCGATAATTTTGTAACTTTTATTGTGGTGATACAATACAAGACTTCTGTGCGACGTTGTGTTGTTTTTCTCACCGAACCCCCACTAATAAATCTAATTATTTATTTGTGAATACGAAGATATTTATAACGAACTTTCTCTAATGGGTAATCTTTATATTTTATCACTTGATTTATACTTGAGTGACCATAAAATAGTATATATTATATTATAGTCATTCCACACGATTTAATTTCAATAATTTATTGTCTTTGCCTACAACAACTACAACTTTGACAGCTCATATCTCGGAAACGTGACACTAGAGAGGCATAGTTAAATACTCTTTATTGCACATAGTCACAAAAAAATTTAACTTAAGTACAAAAGTGCGCAAAGGCGGCTTTATCGCTAAGCGCAATCTCTTCCAGGCAACCCTTGTTTTAGGGACGACGACAACTTTACGAAATCGAGAGTAGAGTGAAGAATGTCGGGTAAAAGTCGGGATATGGATATTATGTTGTCCTACATGGCTTCTCTGATTGATGCAAGTTTCATAGGTGGCTGCGACTTAGAAAAAAAAAGCCAGCCTTCATACTTACTAACAACAATCATCTAAACCCTACCCCTTACCGCATCGTGTCTCATATTTGCACAACAAAGTTTTAAGCCTTAAATTCAAATTCTTTTTTAATTTAAGTGCTGGAAACACTAAAAACAGAAAACTAGTAGGTAGTATAATTAGGCGTTTAGTGACAGTAAAAGAGGTACAGTACTAACAGAAAAGAAAATATCATATATGAAACATACTTCCTAACCCCTTAATTTAAAAATACCAACAATTAAGACTACAATTATTATTATTTTCATTTTGATACAAAAATGCAGTAAGTAGTTAATATTTAGATCTCAACACGATCGTTCTACCAGACAAGACACAACGCAAGATAGCGTTAAGTACCTACTACGCTAACGGTTAAATTAAAACCAAAACAATGAATAATAAGTTAAAGTAAATTGCGAATAACTGCGGTCCATATGCCATGCATTGGCGTATCTAGGGTTATTTTCTAGGGGGGGCCGCGGGCCTGGCGCAAAATTAAATGTAGAGTACAGTCAACGGCACATCAGGTTACCACAAACTGTAAAATTTCCCCAATGGATAGTAAACTCTATTGCTTGTAGATGAAATATATATTAGATTGAAGAAATTTGACAGTTTTGGATAGCATGATGTGCTGTTGTCCCTGTACATTTAAATTAAATGCTTAAAACCTACGCTGTGTATTCAAAAGTAACTAATACCGTGTTATAGTATGTAATAATTAGTAAGTATGTAGATTTCTCAGCTGTAGATATTTTTTTTATGATTTTTGTGTGAAGTTATCAGTATTTTGGTATCAATTATAGAATTTCGAATTGGTAGCCCAATATTCTGGGGTGGGCCCTAGACCATACTGGGGTGGGCACGGCCCACCCGGCCCCCCCCCCCCTATGTACGCCTATGATGCCATGTGTGTAAAAAATTATAGGTGCCTACCTAAAAATATCCCAAATTTCATATCCACTATAATAGCCAATCCACATAAGTTTAAAAAAAGCCTCAAATATTATAAAAATGTAACTTAAGTATAACTAAACTGAATTTTTTGAAAAATAAAATGTTTTACGAAAGTTACTTAGTTCATATTCTTTAAAATAAATATATAGGTACTTAATTCTATGTAAAGTCGCTGTGCCCTAGCAGGGTTCCACTTGTGTACTACCCAAAGATAATTTAAACACTAGCGTTTGTACTACCTACCCTTATTTATTATAAGTTTCAGTGTAGAAACGCAATAATTTTTATGTGTCTATAATTAAAGTGTGTTGAGTTCGCGCAATGAGTATTTATAAGCTGAGTTCGCGCCAATAATAACGGAAAGATTTTGAAAATGTGTTGCTATTTATAAAAACTGAACTGCATTTTGATTGGCAAAAATTTCTGTTTCCTAGGCCATAAAAAAAGGAACGTCCACTAGGAGTAATACCAGCTGAGAGGATTTCTTATGTACATTTGGATGTGTGGCCCTTAATCCTAGGATGAAAACTCCGAGAGATTCGTTCAGTGATGGATAAAAGACTTCATATTTGCATATTGAAATAATTTGTGACGCAATAGTTCAAGAATTATTGGCAAAAAAGTATGGGCCACACAACCAAATGCCTGCGATTCTCAGTAATGAAAATAAGATGAACCGGTTGACGGAGCCCCAATTTTATCATTAACATCTACAGTAACTCATAAAAAAATCGGTTCTAGCTAAAAATCAACCCAAAAAACCTAAT
Source organism: Aproaerema taeniolella (assembly GCA_949987775.1). Lineage (NCBI taxonomy): Eukaryota > Metazoa > Arthropoda > Insecta > Lepidoptera > Gelechiidae > Aproaerema > Aproaerema taeniolella. The sequence continues at coordinate 17,804 of CATLJT010000221.1, forward strand.
ACTTTGGAAAATATTTACATTTATTTATGGGCCACAGGATTACGTAGGGCCCACTTCATATCTGGTAAACCAGCAGCCCGAGATAAAAATAAACGACGCTGGCTCTATCACATATAATATGTGACAGCATATAGCGGCAAAAATCTTCTTAAGAAACTCTCATCAGAGAGAAAAACGTGAATCAAATTCTGAAGCATTTGGATGGGTGGATCACGTTCAAAACCTTCTGCTTCAGCCAATACTGCGTCACATAAGTTGCGAAGGTGTTACAAATGAAGAGAATTTCCGTTACTGAAGGTGAGTATTAAAAAAAAATGCAAAACATTCAGTATTTTAGGAGATATAGAGGTTTCATTTTTGTATGGAAAATTCGTCGGGATGACAATGATGTAAGGAATCTTTTTCAGGACAGGAAAATTATATTATGGTGGTGATTTATGACCATGTTAAAAGCATGATTCGTCGTATAAATAAAAACATTTAATAAAAAATCCATTTTATTTATCCAGCATAGTACAGTCAAGAGCAGGTCACGCTTTACACTACCAATGCTACTCTTTTCAACTGGACACTGGTGTATGATTTAAGTACAAAGGAGAGTCATAAGTAACAAACTCGATTTTTGAAATAAGTATTTATCCCAACATTTTTTATTCATTGTTACCCTAATTCACGATTTTAATACAAAAATGAAACCTCGATATCGGAAAAAGCGCGGGAAACGTTCGTTTTGGTGGTTGAGTCGTGGAAAATTTTCTTAATTTTATTTGTAATTTTATGGTAGTTTGGATCAGTTTTGTAGAAAAGTGTAGTGTATTTTAGTGTATGTGTATATATTTATTATAATCTTTGTGTAATCTTCAATATCTGGTAAGTCTCGTAAAATTTTCTTTCACCATGGATCCTCCACCTGATCCAGGTGGAGGTGACGTGCCTCCTGATATTTCTCACACGGTTATCATATCCAACAATGAAGATGGTAGTATGGATACCGATGGTTCTATTTCTTGTGGCAATGCAAACAGAAAACGAGTGTCTGCCCGTCGTGTGTGCAGACATTGTAACAAGAAAAGGCGACGACATGGAGAGGGTAAAAAGGAAAAAGATTGTCAATGTTTAGAAACCACTGTTATTCCAGATAATCACATTCAGTCAAATCGAATTTTAAATAATAATAGTCACTCTGATATGTCCCGTAAACAAGTGGAAAACCAAAGTTCTTATAGTGAAAAAAATAAATCCACCAATGAGTCTTCAACACCTTCAGTTGCGAGAATGCTATTTCAACCTTCTGATGCCGCACCATATGTTGTCCATATCCAAAGAAAAACAACCTCTGAAAATGATGGAATTTCCTTGCACCCAGTTACTTTTGGGCGATTCTTAAAAGAACATCCTGTGAACAATATTATTAATGGGAGTCTTAAACGTATAGGAAGAAACAAGCTGTCTATCTCTTTTTCAGATTACAAAGATGCCAACTTGTTTATAAACAATACCAATCTCTTCGGTGAAGAATATTACAAAGTTTTCATACCTTCATTTACAGTGACCCGTATGGGAATTGTCCGGGGTGTACCTGCTTCCTGGTCCGAGGAGGAGGTCAAAGTAAATATCTCAGTGCCAATTGGTTGTGGTCCGATACTGAAAGTGAGACGTTTAAATAGAAAAATTGTGACTGATGGGCAAGCGGAATATAAAAAAACTGAGTCAGTTGTTTTAACTTTTGACGGTCAAGTACTCCCAAAACGCATTTTCATGTGCTATAATGCACTTCCAGTAGATATTTACATTTTCCCAACAATTCAGTGCTTCAATTGTTGTAGATTTGGCCATGTCAAAGATTTATGTAGGTCGAAGCCAAGATGCTACAGATGTGGTGAGGGTCATACTGGTAATAGTTGCTTAATTCCTGATGATCAAGTACAGTGCTGCTTGTGTCAAGGCTCTCATATGGCTATAAGCAATAAATGTTTAGAATTTAATCGGCAGAAAGCTATTAAGGATACAATGGCTAAAAGTTGTTTATCTTATTCCGAAGCATCAAAACTTCATCCCAATATTTCAAGACGGTCATATGCTGATGCATTACTCTCTTCCCCTACCCTCAGTTCTCAACAAGAACAGTTGTCGATTTCAAGTCCTATTCCTAAGCCACATACAACTTCATACAAAAAAACTGTTTTTATCAAACCCAAACCAGTTACCCAAACCCAACGAGGATATGATCAACAAGCACATGCAGCTCTCATTAGGGATTATAGTGGCCCAGAGCCCTCTCATAATGGTTGTGGTTTTCCTGTTGATGGAATTAACTCTCCATCAAATGCTGAATTAATTATCAGTTTAATTAGTTTACTTTCTCAGAATAAAATAATTACACCGTCCAACGCTGCCACTTTACTGAACATAGTTGCTCTCTCTTATAAGAATAATAATGGACAATCTTGCCAAGGTTCTTCAATGGAACAGCCAAAGCATAATTCCTAAAAAAATGAACTTGTTTTTTTAATTAATAAATTTAATCCCTTTCTTATTTCTATTCAAGAGACATGGCTAAAACCAGTATATTCTTTTAGGATACCTGGTTTTTCATGTCTACGAGAGGATCGATCTGATGGGTATGGTGGTGTCGCCTTACTTATCAGACATCCTCTCCCTTTTACTTTTGTAAATATTCCTTCCCATAGTGATAGTTTCTCAATAATTGCTGCAATAGTTAAAGACATCTGCTTTGTTTCCATTTATATTCCTCATCCTGCAAGTCGTATATTTAGTGAGATTAGTGGTATTCTCTCCTCCCTTCCCAGGCCTTATATTCTCTTAGGTGATTTTAATTGCCAACATGAGTCATGGGGTAGCTCTTCTAATGTTTATGGTAATTCAATTATTGATATTATGGAAGAGCATAATCTATGTATTTTGAATACTGGCAGCATCACCCGTCGCACTAAACCCGGGGAAGGCGACAGTGCTCCTGATCTGTCTATTTGCACCCCTAACTTAGCTTCTTCTCTTTCTTGGCAGACCCTACCTTCCACACATGGTAGTGACCATTATCCAATTCTTGTTTCTTTTCCCTTTCATAATATATCTTCTTATAGACAACCACCTCGCCTTAAGTACAGATTAGCGGATGCGGATTGGTCTTTGTTTAGGTCAAGACTAGATCGGGAGATGTCGTCTCTTCCGTCTATCTTGCAAGGCAATGAGTCTGAATGTGCTGTAGCTTTAGCTCACGCGTTTATTAAAGTTGCTGATGAGACCTTTCCTGTCAAGAGTAATAGATCAGACAAAATTCCTTCTCCACCTTGGTGGGATGCTGAATGCACAGATGCTGTGAGAAGGAGAAAGGAGGCAGAAAACACCTTTTGTATGTGCTCTACTTCAGAAAATTTTGATAATTTAACTGAAATTATTAATAATACCCGTAAGTTGTTTAAGGAGAAAAAATTTAATAGTTGGAGATCATTCTGTTCTTCTTTATCCCCAGATGTTAAACCATCTGAGGTTTGGCGCAATATAAGAAGATTTCGTTCTGGCTTTAAGGAGTCTTCTTCCTCTTTTCTACCTCCTGATTTAACAAATAAATTTTTAGACAAATTAGCTCCACCCTCTGCCCCTGAAAACTTCACTTGTATAAATAATATTCCTTCTATTGTAAATATTGATCCTTTCGATCTTAACCAGCCATTCACTTTTCAAGAACTCAAGGGCATTGTCTCCAATTTAAAAGACTCTGCCCCAGGAGCTGATGGAATTCCTTATTCCTTTGTTTCTCAACTTAGTGATGACTGCTTGTTATATTTCCTTCAGTTAATTAATTCTATAATGTCCACTGGTAATATTCCAATGCAATGGAGAACACAGGTGGTTCTACCTTTTCTAAAGCCGAATAAAAGTCCTTCTGACTACTCTTCATACCGGCCTATAGCCTTATCTTCTGTGCTTATGAAAATTTCGGAACATTTGGTCAAAAACCGACTTGAATGGTATATAGAGAGTAATAGTTTGCTGAGTAATAGTCAGTTTGGGTTTAGAAAGGGTAGAAGTACCATGGATAGCATTGCTATTTTCATCACAGATATAAGAGTAGCTTTTTCTTATTTTTTTTTTTTTTGTCTGTAGTAGCAGCGTTTCTTGATATCAATTCCGCTTATGACAATGTGAATATAAGTATTCTTAAGTCTAAACTTCAGAGGTTAAATGTTCCCGTTATGCTTTCAAATTTCATTTTTAATATTTTGTCTGAAAGGTATATAAACCTTTCTTTACAAGATGGTAAGGCTGAAGCTAGAAGTGTGTGGAGGGGTCTTCCACAGGGTTCTGTGCTAAGTCCTCTACTGTACAATATTTATACTTCTGATCTAGAGCAATCTCTACAAGGTACTATTAAGATATTACAATATGCCGATGACTTACTTCTCTACCACGAAAATAATAATAATATATAATATAATAATAATAAAGCTTTATTTATTCCACATGCATTCAATTAAAATTAAAATTACAATGTCACTTTCATTTAAATTAGAAATTACAAAACACAACATTTAATTTGTAATAATAAATATTTCATAATAATAAATATTTCATGCATTTTTTATTTTTTTATTCTTCCTTTTCTTCCTCTGTGGACCCCTTACGGGTAAAAGCCTCCTCCAAGTTAAGCCACTTGTCCCTTTCTCTGGCAGCCTCCATCCATTGCTGGCCTGCCACTTTCATCAGTTCGTCCGCCCATCTTGCATTTGGTCTGCCTCGAGCTCTGGCGCCCAGTGGGCCTTGCCATTTGGTTGCTTTCTGTGTCCATCTGTCGTCAGTATACCTGGCCACGTGATCAGTGGTAAAAGCTGCAGATAGTGTCACATCTTCTTTGGCTCTCTTAACCCTTTCGCTCGCGGGATTTGACATTTGTTCTACTTACTTCCGCTCGCGAACTATCATGGCGGAAATTAGTAAAATCGCAATAGCTTACAAAAATCCCTCGTGCTATGTAACGAGACACTATTTTTCGTTGAAACTTTCAGGAAATAAAGAAGATTATAAAAGGATCCATAAGAATTGATTTATGATGACTTACGAAATAAATAAAATACATAAATTACGTACTCAAAATACTGCGACGCAAAAACTTCACTTGTCGTTACAAAAATAGTGATAAAATTATAAATACATTCCCATTCAATGTACAATGTATATGAAAATATTCGTAAATATATCGTCTTTTTCTACTTTACGTTCTTTTTACTCACCCCATATAAAAAATACAAGTATTTTCGAGAGAAACATGACAATTTTTTTCTGGCATCGACTTTTCTCGACTGTAGTTTCAAAAGGTATATTTCGTATTTTGCTTGTGTCCGATTTTGCTTGTGTCCGATTTATGAACAAAATCTAGAAGATTATGAAATATAAAACTGATTTACATGTATAATTACTGTCGTACGTCATTTTTATTGAAATACGAGCAAAATGAAAAAACAAGTTTTCATTCACGTAACATATCTAACTATTTTGAACTAGATTTATTGACTTACAATCACTTTCATACCACAAATGTATACATTTACGTGCTTCTTAGGTTCAAAAACTATAACAAAATCACTATATTTACCTTTTTTTCCACCAAAAAACACTCAAAAATCACTAAAATACAGCGAGACTCCAAACGTCATCGAAGCCGTCACACGCGAAAGTTTTGAATGAAGTTTTTTTTTTTTTTTATATGCTTGGATACAAGTTTATGGTACCAAATTGAAGAATATTTTTTCCTCTCTTTCTTTCTCATGGACATAAGGTATCAAAACTGAGATAAAAAATAAAAAACCCAGCGTATTTGAAGTGGTAGTATTCGTGCACACATGTGTGCACGACGCGAGCGGAAGGATGTCAAGTTATACGTGCACACATGTGTGCACGACGCGAGCGAAAAGGTTAAAGTCATGGTTAGACCTAAATGGCCTGGATTTATCTGTTCGAAAAAGCACTGTAGTACTATTCTCTAGAATGAGAATACGACCGGGAGGCTACCACCGTTCTTGCGTGAATTTGACGCGATGATTTTGATGCTGACGGAAGGAAGCTGATTCAATTGGTACCATGGGGACGCATTGTTTGCGAACTAGTGAGAAAAATATAAGAATGAATGACGTCGGGGATCTTAAATATGGATATAAGAAATCTATAAGAAGTCAGAAAAATATAAATTGGGTTCTCAAAGCTCTTGAAGCATACGAAGCATAAGACAAAATTGGATTAAATCTCACTTTGGGCTGCCATGACACGTCACGTGACAGGCCGTCTAAGTCGAAGCTTGAAAGAATGAACGATCCCATGCGTACTCTTTTTTTTTTCTGAAACAATTGGTACCATGTAAGGATTTTCCGACTTTATGGAAATTGATTTTCACGCTTTTGAAGTAGGCGACTCCTCCGGCGTCAACATCGCAAGTTTTCCTTTGAAAAACATTATTTAGCGGCTTAATAAAATACATAATTTGTAAATTTGTTGTTAGAAAGTCATTTTGTATATAAACTAAGAAAGAAAACCTTCCAAAACTAAAATTTTTTTTTTCGTAATTTTGAGTTTTGTTTTTGTATGTATTTTAAATTTTCCCGCGTGATGTTTCCCATCCTTCCATCTCATTTCACATCTCGCTCTTGTATCAAAGAGTATGTAGTCTTGTAAACTCCTTGGCTCTTGTCATTGTAACTTGCTGTGGAGATAAACGTTTGAAGTTTTTACAGTAATCACAACAATAATATTTTTGGCGAAAACGAAAATCTGTTGGTGATTAAGTACTTCTGAGGGCAACCACTACTAGATAAAAACTTAATATTACCCAGTAGACAGACTGAAACTATACAAAAGCAATTTGATTGCAGAAGAAGTGTTTATGTTGTGGAGAAACATAATCTTCCTTATCAATTTAGTGGCTACTGGCACAGTAAAGACCCACTGCAAACTTGAGTTTTCCCAGCAGACAGTTAAGATGTCTGGAAAAAGTCACAAAATTGATTCAATGTGCCTGAATTTTATGTTTGTTTGTACATGTGAGTGAAGATAGAAAATGATGGGATAAACACCTGAAGGAACTTCTAGATACCATGAGGAAACTCAACTCTTCGACTTCATCAGTATACACAAGACGTAATGTTAATGCACCTTCCAACAAGTGATTTTCACCTATAAGAGACTGCGGACATTCCGGAGAAAGTTCTGTATTTATTTTCAACAGTTTTTTTCTTGGATGAATTATGAGTTGGATTTTTAGTTTACTAGGTGATTTATTGGGAGAATTTATTGGAATAAAATAAAATTATGTGGAACAAGTTTTTTTATTCATATATGCATGTTAATCTTATTATATCAGATATCACTCATTTTCCAAACAAAGTCCTTGTAACAGGCTCTATACATCTTATTCTCAACCATCTTCATCATTCTCAGTTTTGTTCTTATTCGAATACCCATCATTCCAAAAATTATACATTCAGTTTTTGATTGGTGCTAGAGCCTTTTACTATGTATCTTTACTGTCAACTAGTTAAAATCATGTAACTCTATTAGGAAGTTCCCAATACTCAATAAATCAAAGTTATTATGTTGGTTTGATTGGTAGTCTTCCAACAATATTAATTATCATATCATTGACGGTGTTCTCAGTGTACATACATGGCAGTAGTTGTGTTCGTGTAGAATTATCTTAATGAAAGGCAGCCATATCCCTGAGGAAGTTCGAATTTTTTTTTCTCAGCAGCTTTACCACGATAACGACAAACTCGCGCTCGGCTCACGCTGAAACTTCACTTTGATTGCGCAAGGGTCCCGCGCAAAGAATTGCTCGCCCTATGGCGTTGTCAATGTTGACATAGGACCGCGGTGTTGTTGCGGCGCTGTCACTAACGTACAGTCAAGAGCAGGTCACGCTTTACACTACCAATTTAAGCTGAGCTCTGATTTATACTGCGCGCCATACAATGCAGGGCCGGTCCAAAGTGTCAAGCTTGCCAGTCATCTTTTAAAAGCTTACTTTGCACATGCTTTACAAAACCTAAGATGACTCACTCCACCTGGAAATAAATTAAGTTAATGAAAGCAGATTAATTAATTCTTTTCATCTTATTAAATATAACTGGGAAAACTTCATCTCCTTCAGAATGAAATAACATATTGTAAAAAAAGAAGTCTAAATGTGTTTTTTATAAGATGTACTTCAGAGACTGCTCAGAGGCTGCATTGGCTCATTCCGCCTGCCCCTTTTTTCCATCGGACATCCAGATGCACTGCGGGTATCACCCTTATCTTGTCAAGATCCCTCGGATACGTACTGAGCGCTATTCTTCATCTTTTATATTGCGCACTGCCAAGGAGTGGAATTCCCTGCCGGTGTCTGTATTTCCGAGTTCATACAACCCAAATATCTATAAAGTACGAGTGAATAGGCTTCTTCTGGGTGAGTTCGCTACATCCTCGACCACATCTTTTTCCTAAGCTAGATTGTGGTCAAGAGCGAACCCATCTAAATATATAAAACAAAGTCGTGTTAGTTACACCACCTATAACTCAAGATCGGCTGGACCGGTTTCCATGGTTTTTGATTTGTTGTATTTCTCTCCATCCCGAATAGCAGAATAACTATTAAAAACATTGGAAAATTGACGGGAAAATTCCCACGGGAACGAAGTCCCGGGTGAAAAGCTAGTTTTTTAATAAAAAAAAAAATGACTTCAGACATTACAACACAAAGAATGTAAACAGAAAATACTAGTGTTGATATTATCTTTGGGTAACACAAACAGAAGATGAGCAAAATAGAAAAACTAAATAAAAAGATGGAGACAAAAAATAAATAAAATAGTAAGACAGATCAGTTAAAAATAGGAAGTAATGAAAAAACAAAAAGAACAACCTTTAAGTTTCCCGTCTGTTCTTTTCGGGGGAAGACTGCACCTTTGCAAACAGACAGACTCAAACAAATGTTATTGACATAAGTAGGTAATTAGAAAAATTTCATTCAATTTTTGATTTTTGTGATTTTGCTAATGTCAGAGTATTTTAAGTAGTATTAAAATAGGGAAAGGCAAAAAGTGACCAACATCAAGTAAAGAAACTCTAATGGTTGTAATAAACCAGAGCATCGTCTGTTGATCAGCAGGGAGCACCGCTAGCAGGTCAGGATGATGATGACTTTGGAGCACTAAGATGTTATGTTATGACAGTCGAAACATTTAATGTTCTATGAAGTTAAGATATTTTGAATTGAGTTGACACATTTAGGTTAACATTAGGTTCCTTTTAAAGTTTTCTTCAAAACTTTTAAAAGGAAATATTTGCAAAGTCCTAGCAATTCGTACTTGTGTGTTTGTGCAGTGTTGTGTGTAGAAAAACGGCTTCACTCAGCTCTAAGTTGTTTCTTGTAAGACCGGCAGAGTGAAGCCTGAACGTAAGTGAATAGGTATAGTGTGATGATGAAATAATGTGTCATAGAACAGACATAGGTACGTACATAAATAATGATAAGTATATGTAAAAGTTGGTATGATAATATTTGCTTAATATGATTATTAAGTATGTTAGATTTGATAACACTTTGGCTTGGCTCCATTATATTGACTTGAAATTGTAAGAAAGAAGAACAAACAAACAATCTCAGTAATACAATATTAAGATTTTTGTGTTAGGCCTACAAAACTAATAGATAAGTTCACCAACACTTTGGAATTTTCACACATCTCTAAGTACAGAAAAAACCATGACAACTTCCGAGAACTTCTGCAGAAGATTGATAGGCAGATTACCAATGATATCACAATAGATAACTCAAATATTACCAATGGCTGCGTAAAAAATGCGGCGATAATATTTTCCATGCCTCAGAAAGTCTGCTTTAGAAAAGATTCTAGATGAAATTCCATCCACGGCGATAGGAAAACACCACAAAACTTACTTGGTCTTGAAACCTTTAGTAGTTAGTTTAACAGTATACGTTTTACATGGAATTCGTCTTCCGACTCAACACCACTACACGTACTACACGAAAAACTCAAAAATATTGTTAAAATAAGCTACAATTACAAAATAAACTTCTCAATTTTCTTCAAAACATCTTGATCTTGATTTTAACATTTTCAATAGTGACACAGTGACAGTGACAATTCGTTTTAATATTATAACCCATCAATTTATTTTTTGTTTTCAAGGTAAAAAAATAATTATTACATTAAAAATCAACGTTTAGTTTTAATTTAATCAAAATAAAGATCAATAAGTAATAGAACGGGACCCAAGGAGAATGAGTTCATTTCCGTGGGACTTACCTCCGCCATACGAACTACTGGTATGTACTTATTCGGCATATGTTCCTGAACACAAAAAGTGCGGTAGTCACTTTCTAAGAGTATGGAGGGGGTAGCTACGACGTAACAAAGATGGCAGCCGGGCCTATTTTATTTACGCTATATTTAGATAACTTCTGGGCAGATTTACTTAAATAGGATCTCAAATGAAAGATAATTTAATATACATTGTTTTATTCTAAAGATGCATTAGTGTAAAGCTAGTAACAAAATAAATATTTTCTAAAAACGACATTTTGCAAAATTAAACTTTTTTTACTGTGTGAAAAGAACAGAAACCGTTAGGATTACGGTAATTTAGCTTATTATAAAAAAAAACTACACTTATCAGCATTCTAATGAACCTAAAAACGTTTAAATCGAGCTGTAAACAACGGAACTGCAGTCGTCTAAGTGAGCGTGGGTAGCGCCGAACTGACTACGGTACTTAGATTTTGGTACGAATAATCTTGAAAATAACGTAACAAAACGGGTAGAATCACAGCAAAATGAAAAATTATTATGAACAAGCATCATTTTTTTTAACAGGCATCATTTTTTTTGTCAAAAAATTTTTCTTAATTTTTTTACGAACTATTTAAAAAAATTCTCGTAACAAAAATAACGCTTCGTATCATATCGAAATAAAACTCTTCATACTTGCACGTACTTGCGTTATATTTCAAAACAAAGGACTCAATGGTACTGGTCTGTACTGATGGACATGAGAGTGTAAACGTACGCACTCGAGACAGAAACAGGTCGCTGACGTGTGAGAGTGTACAGCCGCCGTTATATTTTTTACATCGGCAACACTGAGATTCATTCCGAGGAATCCCTGCACCATGCTGCGCCGTGAACTTTGGCACTTGTGGCTTCATTCATTTGAAATCATTTGGTCAGGCCTATGACACTGTTAGTACCAATAACTGCGAAATGGCGCTGCTATCACCTTTTAAAACTAAAAAAATAGTTCATGTTTGATATGGGTTCCTTTAAAAAAAGTTCTTTAGCTTCATGAGGAGCTCTAAATTTTGCTAGTTTAAAAGCATCAACAAAGCTTTTTTTATTTGAATATTTGGCCAATTTTAATAAATCATACATGAGTTGAAACAGACTCTTGAGTAGCTGTTGCCTTTATGTTGTTGCTACGTAACAGCTACTAGGTTGGTGCCCTCTAAGTTTAATTTTTTGTCTGTTCTTTGAGGATGATTGCACTTTAAAAAGACAGATAAAAATTCAAATGCAATCTAAATAAAAATGCAAAGCATCTCCTTTTCAGATAACTAGATTACGTAATATGACATGCTATGGTTAAAGTTACATTACACGAATCAAATGTTTTTGACCCTGATTGATTTTTAGATACATAGTTTCATTAAATAATAAATATACGTACCAGCCCTTCCAATCACCAAAGTCATTTCTGGGTTATCATCCTCGATACCTCTCGAAAATAATTGTAAATAAACAAATAAATAAACGCTACACACTCAAAGGCCCACACTAAGGTTTTCCCTTGTGTCGTGGGTCCCTTGAAACACACATAAAAAAAAACACCCATAACCCGAGAACAAACAAATAAATCTTTGACATGCTGCTGGGTAGTAATAACTAACATTACTTAAATACTTAAAAGCAGTAGGTACAGTAACTGTACTGTTTTAAAGTACAGTGGGTAATAAATATGCCTATTGGTTTTCTTCATGGGACAGACTGTCAGCCGACTCACCCTGCACTAAGAATAAATCTGTATTGCAGTGGTAAGACATCTAGTCAGTTCACGAGAGGCGAGGTTATGGTACTTATAGTTGAGTTGTTGTACAACTAAATAGGTACTTCGCTAAAGGCTTAACCAATTTCCAGAACTAGTAAATAAAAGTGAATAGATAGATTCTCAAATATAGACCCATATGTGTTGCCACAATTTCGTCAATATCATGTAGCGCAGAACACTATAAATGACAATCAGCCATTTTGTGAAAAAATTGTGGATAAGAACTTTTTTGAGTGACACCCAGGTGACACCTTTAACACTCTTATGTTTTCAAAATGGTTCAATGATAATCTATGGAAAAGTAAAAGAAAAAATAAAAATTTTCAATGTCTATCAATCAACGTCTGACCTTTTTGGCGGGAGCTGTCAGGCAACTTGAAAGACTACTATAATTATTGAATTGTTATCTTTTTTGGTGACCTCAGTGTCATTACACGGTTACACATTACTCTCTCTGCTCTTTGTAGCTGACCCAGGTGATGGAAAGTTTTGAATTTAAAAATCAAAATAATAGGTATAGTGTGTCCAATTAAGAATAATACGTAACAGATTTTATGGACTTACCTACTTTACTCAGTGGTTCACCCAGAGCAATTCCGTTTTCAGTGAAGAGACATGTGTAAGAAAAGCGAATTCTCTTGCCTTCTTCATCTAATTGGGTTTTGTCAAAATGTTTTTGACTAACGCGTTGTTTCAACTATTGCTCTTCAGAGAGTTCAAGGAGTATAGGATTTGTTGTCGCGAGAAAAGACATATCCACAAACTTCTTAGATAACTGTTTCTCGGGAAACAAAAAAACCGTAGCGTTTCACCTGTTGCAGTGCAACCACCAACACAACACTTAAGCGTTTCCATGTAAAAGCAGGTTGCAAAAAAAACCTAAGATGAAAAAATCGTCGACGGAGGAGGATCCTCCGGTCACTTACGATAATGTTCAGATTCCTTTTAGTAAGCAAGTAAAAAATCTTGGCATTTTGTTTGATACTACATTCTCATGGAAACCTCAGATTGCCGAGGTTAGCAGGAGGGTGTTTGCATCTTTCTACTCACTCAGACGACTCCGTAATCTCTTGCCGACCAGTACGAGGTGTGCATTAGCGCAATCCCTACTTCTACCGCTTCTTGATTATGCTGATACATCCTATCCTGACCTTACGGAGGACATGCTTAACAAACTTGAGCGACTTCAAAATGTGTGCATAAGGTACATATTTGGACTTCGCAAATATGACCACATTAGCGAATATCGCATCAAATTAAAATGGCTACCCATTCGTCGACGTAGAGATCTTCACATCCTATCACTACTTTACTCTATCCTCTTCAATCCTTCTTCTCCTTCATACCTTAGAGAGAGATTTATTTTCTGCACTGATTCGCACAATCGTTCGCTGCGCTCTACTTCTGACCTGTCTCTTTCTTTCCCTACTTTCTCCACTAATTTCTACTCTAATTCCTTCACTGTCAAAGCTATTCGTTTATGGAATTCCCTCCCTGTGTCCTTAAGATGTTCTCCTTCTATCCATTCTTTCAAATCTAATCTAAAAGCTCATTTCCTATCCCTTCCTGATTAATACCTTCTCCTTAAACTTGCAAGTTGTCATTTACTAGCACCTTTCTTACGTTTTTTTTTCTTTTTTTTTCACGTGTCTAGATATGTATGTATAATAGATATGTATATATATATGTAATATTTAATGTTTTTCATTATTTATTTGTGTGTATGTATATGTTATATATTTAGGTATAGATATGTATAAGTTATATTAATTACTCTTTGCACGTCTACCGCTTCACCTTCTGTATCGGTTCCTTCACCCCCCGGTTGCCTGGAAGAAATTGCTCCATAGCAATAAGGCCGCCGGATTGCACACTACATCATGAACATTTGTTTTTTGTTTAATGTTATGTTTTATGTTTTTTTTTGTGTGCAATAAAGAGTATTGTATTGTATTGTATTGTATTGTATTGATTTGTGACAAGGATCTCAACTTCAAACTCAACATAAAATACACGAGCACTCAACTCGAGCTCGCAAGGGTTCATAGAATTACTCTTGAACGATATAATTGTATATAAAAATCACTGTTCGCCGACCATCGGCTGAAAGAAAAAATCTTCAGCCGATACCTTGTTGTGCCGACAGCTCAATTCGCCGAAAGGACGTTCTAAATAAATGTTTTTTGCCGATGGCACGATTTGCAGATAAGCCGGTTCACTGAAAGCTCGACTGAGCGAATTAGCTATTTATCGATAGAAAGAATTGCAGAAAGCACTGTTCATATTTTCATTTACTAATACTTACTACGCCATTTGTTGAAACATAAGGTTTAGTTTTTTTAGACTAAAAAGTAGCTTATTTATTAATCTAGAGCAGCTCATTCCATCAAAATCAGTCCGTTAGTTTTAGGCATAGAATAAATAAGGTGTAATTCACATTTGTTTGTTTAGATTTATTATAAAGTAGTCATAAAAAAACTTATATAATTTGCAAAACAAATGTATTTATTTTAGATATAAAATTGTTACCAAATGTTGTTGATAGTTTTGACACTCGAAAATATTTTTTTTCACGTACCTACAAAATAAATAACAAAATTTTATATTGAGTGAAAGCTAAATGGTAATAATACGGGTTACACATGGCAAAAGATGCTTATGACAATCATAAAATAAAAATATATATGCAATACAATACAATACAATATACTTTATTGCACTCCAACACAGATAAGGTTATAAGGTTATTAAGTTATTTCCGCGACGAAAACTGATAATAAGTACTGCATTTATTTAGCAATGCACTTCAGTAAACGCCTGTGCGAACCATGAGAGCAATCATACATAATACTGTACTTGTACTTAATCAGTGACAAGACGCCATCATGACAGTTTGAGGTTATCTTGACATACAGCATGACGTCACAAGATGGCGAATATAAGGCGATAGCAGCGCCATTTCGCAGCTATTAGTACCAACAGTGTCATAGGCCTGACCAAATGATTTCAAATGAATGAAGCGACAAGTGCAAAAGTTCACGGCGCAGCACGGTGCAGGGATTCCTCGGAATGAATCTCAGTGTTGCCGATGTAAAAAATATAACGGCGGCTGTACACTCTCGCACGTCAGCGACCTGCCTCTGCCTCGAGTGCGTACGTTTACACTCTCATGTCCATCAGTACAGACCAGTACCATTGAGTCCTTTGTTTTGAAATATAACGCAAGTACGTGCAAGTATGAAGAGTTTTATTTCGATATGATACGAAGCGTTATTTTTGTTACGAGAATTTTTGAAAATAGTTCGTAAAAATAATAAAGAAAATTTTTTGACAAAAAAATGATACCTTTTAAAAAAAAATTATGCCTGTTCATAATACTTTTTAATTTCCTGTGATTCTACTCGTTTTATCACGATATTTTCAAGATTATTCGTACTAAAATCTAAGTACCGTAGTTCGGCTCGGCGCTACCCACGCTCACTTAGACGACTGCAGTTCCGTTGTTTACAGCTCGATTTAAACGTTTTTAGATTCTTTAGAATGCTGATAAGTGTAGCTATTTTTTATAATAAGCTAAATTACTGTAACCATAATGGTTTCTGTTCTTTTCACACAGTAAAAAAAAGTTTAATATTACAAAATGTCGTTTTTTGAAAATATTTATTTTGTTACTAGCTTTATACTAATGCATCTTTAGAATAAAACAATGTTTATTAAATTATCTTTCATTTGAGACCCTATTTAAGTAAATCTGCCCAGTAGTTATCTAAATATAGCGTAAATCAAATAGGACCGGCCGCCATCTTTGATACGTCATAGCTACCCCCTCCATACCCTTAGAAAGTGACTACCGCACTTTTTGTATTCAGGAAAACATGCCAAATAAGTACATACCAGTACTTCGTATGGCGGAGGTGAGTCCCACGAAAATCGTTATTTGAAGACTTTCTTACGAATGGGTCCCGCTCTATAATGAAAAACAACGAATACATTTAAATACTGCAGCAAAACAAAACGCACTGCAAGTATCATGAGAAAGTCGTTCTTTCATTTGTTTTCACACTAGTACGCCAAAATTCAATAAAAAAATTGATTTTGATTTTGACGGCTACTAAACCATGGTAACTTTTGAATCAACTTCAATATTTTGCGTGAACATCAAATTCAAATTACTTAGCTGTGCGTTCTGTTATGCTGCAGTATTATTTTACTTTGTTCTTATAATTTACCTTTCAATGTATGTTTAAATTTTAATTACCCTTAACATTGATTAATGGACATTTTTATAGTTTACTTTGAAAACAACTTAAAAAAAAAATGGGTCATCGGTCGTGCAGTCACATTAAAACGCATAAACTGCATAGGATGACAAGGCTGTATGATTCTTAACCTTTGCCTGCCGCAATGCGAATAATAAAACAATAAACTAAATAGTCTGTGACTGTCATCGTAAGGCGAATCAAAAACGACAACAACAAAAATATTTACCGTTTGTTTAATTTTCTTCCGCGTTCACTTGTAGTTTCCAACCTCGATATTGTCAAAATTTTCTTACATGAAAAGACAGAGCCATATATGCACAAGAATAGAATATAATTGTTTGCACCGTGATCTCTTTTAGTTTTCAACATTGGCATTGGCAAAATTGTCTTACATAAAAAGACAGACCCATATATGCACAAGAATAGAATAGAATTGTTTGCACCGTGATCTCTTGTAGATTCCAATCTTGGCATTGGCAAAATTGTCATAACTTTTGAAGACAGAGCCACCCGTAACATGACCCAGTGACCGCCATAATAATATTCCTAAAAAAAGGATTGACTGATTGGGATAAATAAAGAATACCGCTTGCCATAACCTACCTTTGATGACCTACCAAGAAGTGTGTGTGTGTAGGATTACCAAGGAACATAATACTCCCTGGCGGGAGTATTGAGCTTAAAAACATTAACCGTAAGTACCCAAATAAAATTAAATGTTTTGCTACGTGATTCTGGTCGAATTGCAATAACATTACATTACATTACCCACATAAACAAACTTGTACTTGAATGTTTAAAATGTATAATTGAAGCTGAAACCAAGGTTGGCATGTCAGGAAACTTGCAAACATTGGATACGATTTGCACAGCTATTGTAGAGTTAATGACGGGGTTTTTAGTTACTAAAACCCCGTCATTAACTCTACAATAGCTTTAACTTTCCATTTAGTTACTTTTGAATACACAATATACCTAATATTTTAAGCCAGGAATAATTAATAAGTTTATAAGAATCAATTAATCCACTTTCATTAACCAAATCCATTTTCATGTCATAGCAAACAGACTACTAGATAGCGAGAGTAGCAGGCCAGCAATGGATGGAGGCTGCTAAAGATAGAGATGAGTGGAATAACTTGGAGGAGGCTTTTACCCAAAAGGGTCCAAAGATGATGAAGAATCTAAATAAAAGAACACTAAGTTAGTTAATATTACTCTGCACTACTCTCGACTTCGTAAAGTTGTCCCTAAAACAAGGGTTGCCTGGAAGAGATTGCTCTTAGCGATAAGGCCGCCTTTGCGCACTTTTGTTTAGTTAAGTTTGTAAAACTTTTTTTTTGTGACTGTGTGCAATAAAGAATTTCTATCTATCTAAGTAATTTAATTAACTTAATTTCATTTATTAACTTTGCATTTTTAATAATATTAATTGATTTGATTTAATTTAATTGCAATGTAATGTTATGTTAGATAATGCATGTGGAATGAATAAAGCTTTATTATTATTATTTTCATTTTAGGTGGAGTATGGAGTATTGCTCACAAACAACGCTGATACTTTGAAAGCTCTACCCGTTTCACAAGCTCAGGCCAGCAGACCCACGGAAATTAAACAATGAATTTAGGTATTCTATGTATGCCAATATATAATGCCTTCCTAGTACCTATTGATGCCAAAAGAACAATATCTAGTGCCATCATAGTTTAAGAAATAAAGGTCGTTGTTTGTGGGACTGCTGGATGGATAACAGCTCAGCAGACCCACCTCTCGTACACGGAAATGGCTAAAGTTAGAGACATGGTACTAGTTCTAAGCTTAAATGCTTTCATTGGTGCCATCGAGAAAAAAGTTTCAAACCTAGTGCTTCAAGCGTTTCGGAGCTATAAAACGATCTTGGTGTGCCTGCTATGATGTTTGGTCTGCTGCGTTGAACCCTCCGCCCAGCAGGCACACCAAGATTGTTTTATAGCTCCAAAGCGCTTGAAGCAACCCACAAACAATGACCTATATTTCTTAAACTATGAAGGCACTATACAGGGTGTTAAGTAATTCGATCTTATCCGAAAAAAATGTTTGACTTCCCATACAAAATGATTTATCAGCTGATGCAATTTGTATGGGAAGTAAAAAATTTTTTTTTGTATTTCGGCATTTGTTCTTAGGGAAAGTTGTTCAGTTTCATGGGCTTATTTACCACCCAAGAGGATAAGATCGAATTACTTAACACCCTGTATATGGTTCTTTTGGCATCAATAGGCACTAGGAAGGTGTTATATATTGGCATACATAGAATACCTAAATTCGTTGTTTAAGTTCCGTGGGTCTGCTGGCCTGAGCCACACGTTTTACAAGGCTGTGAAACATGACTGGCATGTAGGTACGGTGAGAACTGAATCACTGAAGATTTCATTTTACTGTTACTGATCCCAACACATAGTCGTAGGGCTGGCCTTTCAGCGGCTCTTCCACCTCAGATAACATATGAATATATCAGATACCTACATTAATAAACACTCGTAACACACACACACACACATTCACACACACTTACACTCTCTTTCAACTTTTACTAACATTATGTATTTATGATATATATTTTTATTTTGTGTTAATTTGTGATAAGTACCTATAGATTTAAAATTAAAATTAAGAATAGAATGGTCTCACGAAGAGCGGTGGCTCCAAACACAGGCGAAAAGCCTAAATGGAGACACTAGCGACTCGCTTACTTTTAAATTGTTTAAAGTGAAATAAAGATATTTATTTATTTATTTTATTTATTTACTGAAATTATAATATTGTTAATTTTGTGCATAATTCTTTATTTCAGTGAAATTTGGGTTACGAATTGAGACTTGTTTTGGAAAATGAATTAAAGTGCATATATGAATTAAAAAACTTATTTAAAAAAAAATTGTTTTATTCCAAATATTTCAAATTTTTATTCTTAAGTACTAGGGAAGTCTAGTTATTTTTGAATTTGAATTGTTATATACTAAAGTACAGAGGGCCGCACATGAGGTTACCACATGTATGCACTCTGCAATATGAATGGCTTCAGTACACCTAGTATGTGTTTGTTTACTTCAACATATTAAAAGATTAACTAAGTACATTCAGTAATTTTCAAGATATTGTTGAAATAAATATATTGGGTTTTGAAAGCAGCGATTCAAAATTAACTGACTAAGTAGTTCTTAAATATTTATTTATGCTGTCTTATTAGATTCCCTATCCAGAGAACACTGCCTATCTCCAAGATAACAACTGAACCTGACATTTTCCTAAGAAAAACTAGAAATTGGTTTTGAAAACAAAAACACATTGTTTCAATTATGCACTGAACTTTTTCCAGTATATCACTGTTTCGGTGCGTCTAACATATCACCGTTATGGAACAAATCTAGAGCTAATTATAATTGCATTCATTTTTGCCCAGTGACGGGGCACCGCTAGGTATAGACACACACCATTTCTTATATAATAATATGTAAAATGAAAAGACATTAAAAGGAACGTAAGCATATATTTTGTAACTTGATAAAAATTGAGGAGTTGAGTTTGCTTGTGGTATCTAAGTTCTGTTTTACCGTCTTATATTTCTTCACTCACTCACATGTGAAATTTCAGGCTCATTGAAACAGTTTGATGGCTTTGTCCTGACATCTTAGGAAAACTCAAGTTTGCGGGGTCAGTGGGTCATGTTAGGGGTGGTCCAGTGCAGTGCCGGTATCCACCAAATTAATTAAGAAAACTATCTTCCTTCTAAGTAGTCTGTGACAGACAGTATTCTGCAGTAGAATCACTTCACTTTGCTTTTGGACAGTTTCAATCTGTCTAATGGGTAATATTTAGCTTGCAATGGATGTTCATCATGCAATCCTGTTATCCCTCATCAGGGACATAGGGCTCTCAGAAAGGATTTCCACTCTTCTCTGTTTTGGGCGGCAGCTTCGATGTCTTTCTAACTGAGACCAGTTGATGCAGCCTCTTTATCAACTGACCATCTCCAGGTGGTACGGGGACGGCCCGGCTTTCTTGTACCACAAGCTTGCCATATAAGGCTTTGTTTAGACAGATGGTTATTTGGTCTCCTCAAGACGTGCCCAATCCAGCGCCATTTTCTTATAAGAATCTCCTTGCTCATTGGTTTTTGGTCAGTTAGCTCCCACAGTCTTGCATTAGGGATGGTTCGTGGCCAACAGATTCCCAGGATGCGACGTAAACATTCACGAACACCTGAAGTTTGCTGGTGACGTCATTCTTGACGAGCCATGTCTCGCATCCGTACAGGAGGACTGACTTGACGTTCGAGTTGAATATTCTTATTTTTGTTTGTGTGATTATTGATGACGTCCAAACGGGTTTAAGCTGTGCGTATGCGGCTCTTGCCTTGTTGATACGCGCTTCTACATCAGCTTCTGTACCTCCCATAGGGTCTACAATGCTCCCTAGGTAGGTAAAGCGCTTCACAATTTCGACTGCTTTGCCGTTTGTATAGATAGGCGTTGCATCAGTGGTATTAAGGCGCATGTCTTTCGTTTTATTACCGTTTATGCGCAGACCCTCTTCAGCAGCAGCATTGGCAAGATCGTCGGCCTTGGACTGGAGGTGTTCTCGTGAAGTAGCGAGTAGGCAGAGATCATCCGCAAAGTCTATATCTTCCAGGTATATGGATGTTCATACTGCTGAAAAACATTATGACAGGTATTCGATGAGAAGTCGAGGAATCAGTATGCGAGCAGCATCCAAGACCACTTCATACTTCGAGACTAAAAATCACTTTGGACACTTTTATTCCTCTGCTGAGTCTGCTGGACAAGCTTGAGGTAGTAGTGGTTGCCCACATACGCTGGTGTTCACCGAAAGCTCAGGAATATTCGTATACGAATAAGAAATATCAATATTTAAGGAACATAAACATGAGATAAGATGGCGAAAAAAAAACATCAGTTCATTCTTTATTTACAAAAAAATGTTTTTAAGGGGTACGCATAGGTACGCATGGGCATCATTCATTCTTTGGAAAATCAACTTCGAAATAAGTCACGTGACCTTACATGGTACCAATAAGATCAACCATAGACAATTTTCTATGATCTCGGCTTAGGTGGTAGCCCCCCAGCCCTTTCGGTCTTTTTTGACAATGAAGTGTTACCAGTTAAAGACAGTGTGAAGTTTTTGGGTGTTATACTTGATTGTAAATTGACTGGGTTACCTCATTGTGAGTATGTTGTAACTAAATGTGAAAAGCTTTTAAATATGCTTAGATGCTTATCGGGGGTGTGGTGGGGAGCCCATCCTTTTTCTCTTAAATTAGTCTATAATGCTGTGATCAGAAGCACTCTTGATTATGGTACATTCTTATTGGGACCTGGTAGTGCGGTGGCCTTCAGCAAACTGGACTCCATTCAGTCTAGGGCATTAAGAATTGTTTGTGGTGCCATGAGATCTAGCCCGATTAACGCCCTTCAGATTGAGTGTGTTGATCCTCCTCTGTACCTTAGAAGACAATATTTATCTGATAAATTTTTGTTCCGTGCACTACAATTTTCCATTCATCCTCTTCATCATAAACTTCAACTTCTTTTAGACTGCGTCAATTCTGATAGCTACTGGCGACATAAATCTCCTCCTTGCCTTGTCAAAAGTTTTCAGAAATATTTAGCTTTACAAGCTCCATCTTTTAAATCTCCTTCTTTCCCTTTATTTTGTGGAAATTTCGAAGCACTTATAAAGTCCCCGATCATATACTTAGATTTAAATATTCAGAAGGGAGATGATTATGCCAGGGTTACTTTTAATTTGTTAAAGGAGGACTTATTTAAAGATTTCCATCACATTTATTGTGATGCTTCCAAGCACACCGGTTGCGTGGGGGTAGGTGTGTTTCATTCCCAGTTTAAAATAATCCAAAAAATTAAATTTCCTCCGGAAACTTCGGTCTTCACAGGGGAGTGCTTTGGCCTGTATAAAGCTTTAGAGTATATTTTACTGACAAAATTGAAGAAAGCAATTATTTTCACGGATTCCAAAAGCGCGCTGCAGGCCTTAGAAAAGTTTCCATTTAAATCAAAAAATTCTTTTCCCATCATCATTAATATCAGAGATCTGTTGGTAAGATGTGAGAAACTTGGTCTTAGTGTATCTTTTGCCTGGATCCCGGGCCATAGTAACATACCAGGAAATGAAAAAGCAGACAGTCTTGCCAATGAAGCTGTTGAAGATGGTGACATTTTCCCTTATTTGAATTATTGCCATGATTTGGCAGCTTTGCCACGCTATTTTCTACGTAACTCTTGGGAAGAACACTGGGCTAGCAGTCAACTTAAAAAAGGTAAATTTTATGCAAAAATCCAACAAAATATCCCAGTGAAACCTTGGTTTTTCAAAGTCCTTTTAGATAAGAGATCGACATCATGTTTGATCCGCATGAGACTGGGACATACATCTATTCCAGAACATTTAGCTCGTCTGCAAATAATTCAAAGTTCTGATTGTGAATGTGGTTTGGGGG
>CATLJT010000222.1:0-43003 GCA_949987775.1 Aproaerema taeniolella
AACCTAACCTAACCTAACCTAACCTAACCTAACCTAACCTAACCTAACCTAACCTAACCTAACCTAACCTAACCTAACCTAACCTAACCTAACCTAACCTAACCTAACCTAACCTAACCTAACCTAACCTAACCTAACCTAACCTAACCTAACCTAACCTAACCTAACCTAACCTAACCTAACCTAACCTAACCTAACCTAACCTAACCTAACCTAACCTAACCTAACCTAACCTAACCTAACCTAACCTAACCTAACCTAACCTAACCTAACCTAACCTAACCTAACCTAACCTAACCTAACCTAACCTAACCTAACCTAACCTAACCTAACCTAACCTAACCTAACCTAACCTAACCTAACCTAACCTAACCTAACCTAACCTAACCTAACCTAACCTAACCTAACCTAACCTAACCTAACCTAACCTAACCTAACCTAACCTAACCTAACCTAACCTAACCTAACCTAACCTAACCTAACCTAACCTAACCTAACCTAACCTAACCTAACCTAACCTAACCTAACCTAACCTAACCTAACCTAACCTAACCTAACCTAACCTAACCTAACCTAACCTAACCTAACCTAACCTAACCTAACCTAACCTAACCTAACCTAACCTAACCTAACCTAACCTAACCTAACCTAACCTAACCTAACCTAACCTAACCTAACCTAACCTAACCTAACCTAACCTAACCTAACCTAACCTAACCTAACCTAACCTAACCTAACCTAACCTAACCTAACCTAACCTAACCTAACCTAACCTAACCTAACCTAACCTAACCTAACCTAACCTAACCTAACCTAACCTAACCTAACCTAACCTAACCTAACCTAACCTAACCTAACCTAACCTAACCTAACCTAACCTAACCTAACCTAACCTAACCTAACCTAACCTAACCTAACCTAACCTAACCTAACCTAACCTAACCTAACCTAACCTAACCTAACCTAACCTAACCTAACCTAACCTAACCTAACCTAACCTAACCTAACCTAACCTAACCTAACCTAACCTAACCTAACCTAACCTAACCTAACCTAACCTAACCTAACCTAACCTAACCTAACCTAACCTAACCTAACCTAACCTAACCTAACCTAACCTAACCTAACCTAACCTAACCTAACCTAACCTAACCTAACCTAACCTAACCTAACCTAACCTAACCTAACCTAACCTAACCTAACCTAACCTAACCTAACCTAACCTAACCTAACCTAACCTAACCTAACCTAACCTAACCTAACCTAACCTAACCTAACCTAACCTAACCTAACCTAACCTAACCTAACCTAACCTAACCTAACCTAACCTAACCTAACCTAACCTAACCTAACCTAACCTAACCTAACCTAACCTAACCTAACCTAACCTAACCTAACCTAACCTAACCTAACCTAACCTAACCTAACCTAACCTAACCTAACCTAACCTAACCTAACCTAACCTAACCTAACCTAACCTAACCTAACCTAACCTAACCTAACCTAACCTAACCTAACCTAACCTAACCTAACCTAACCTAACCTAACCTAACCTAACCTAACCTAACCTAACCTAACCTAACCTAACCTAACCTAACCTAACCTAACCTAACCTAACCTAACCTAACCTAACCTAACCTAACCTAACCTAACCTAACCTAACCTAACCTAACCTAACCTAACCTAACCTAACCTAACCTAACCTAACCTAACCTAACCTAACCTAACCTAACCTAACCTAACCTAACCTAACCTAACCTAACCTAACCTAACCTAACCTAACCTAACCTAACCTAACCTAACCTAACCTAACCTAACCTAACCTAACCTAACCTAACCTAACCTAACCTAACCTAACCTAACCTAACCTAACCTAACCTAACCTAACCTAACCTAACCTAACCTAACCTAACCTAACCTAACCTAACCTAACCTAACCTAACCTAACCTAACCTAACCTAACCTAACCTAACCTAACCTAACCTAACCTAACCTAACCTAACCTAACCTAACCTAACCTAACCTAACCTAACCTAACCTAACCTAACCTAACCTAACCTAACCTAACCTAACCTAACCTAACCTAACCTAACCTAACCTAACCTAACCTAACCTAACCTAACCTAACCTAACCTAACCTAACCTAACCTAACCTAACCTAACCTAACCTAACCTAACCTAACCTAACCTAACCTAACCTAACCTAACCTAACCTAACCTAACCTAACCTAACCTAACCTAACCTAACCTAACCTAACCTAACCTAACCTAACCTAACCTAACCTAACCTAACCTAACCTAACCTAACGAGTTCCGTGCCAGAAACCGCCGAAAGCACATGTTTTACACTTTTGCTCCGCACAAAAAATTAAAAATCTGCGGATATACAAGTGCCACCTTATCAAGTGATACATCAAAAGAAGCGGAAAAGTGACACACACATAACAGTGTGTGTTCTGTGAAAATCGGTTTAGTGAGTGAAAAGTTATAAGTGAAAAACTGGATTATAACCTCTAAAATACACCAAATTTAGAGTGTTTTTCGAATGCGGCGCCTGTTTCACATGCGCGCCCCCTACTTTTTCAAGTGTTCCTGTATGAGCGATCGCCCCCTCCACAAACTGTGAAAGTTTGGTGACGTCAGCTCCACGCCTTTACAAGTTATTAGCAAATTACTGAATTTGCCACGTGGTTTCCCGAATTACCAACTTCGCAGGGAATAGAGTTAGAGCTTTGGAGTCAAAGAGACATTGGTGCGGCCATCCCTCAGGAGGCGATATCTGCTATCAGAAGAATTTTTCGATAAGTATAGGCTAAGTTATTTTAATTAGAATTATAAAACTTCAATTGTAAATAACAAAAAATCGGCAGGCAGGACCCCCTAATTTTTTAGCAGTTTTTGTTGCGCGCTAAATAGTTCTACACATTTTATATTTTTGCAGAATTTTATTGTGTTTATTTTTAAGGAAATTACTAAAAAACTAAATTTTTCAGTTTTTTCTATTTTTCGGGGTTAAATTTTATAAAATTTATAAATTTTCTTCAAGAATCTGAAAGCGCCGTATTTTAGACAAATTTACATGATTTTTGTAAATTTTTATCTTTTCTGGTTTTCGAGATATTAATTTTTTTTTTGTTTTTTCCATTTTAAATAAGAAATAACAATAAATTCACATTTTTTAATTTTAAAATCATATTAAGCAGTATAAAGAACCCTTGGTGAACAGAAAACCGCGGCTCTGTATCTCACCTAGGGCAGTTTTTGGCTTTGACCCAGAAAATCATTTTCTTGGGTGAAATTTCAGACTCAATTTTCTCGGCAACCACAGAAGATAGAAAGTTGCTGTTTTCGGTTTTGGGCTTCTTTTGACCCCCCCTCCCCTTTTTTTTGGGTATTATCTGAAAATTTTCACCAGTGCTAAAAAGCCCGGTAGCGGGTAGAGGGGATCGAGCTCCACCCGAAACTTTTTGAATTTTTTTGATACGACGTCTAGAACCAGAGATATCGGCTTCCAAAATTCACATTTGACATAAGGGCGGCCATCTTGAAAATTTTGTATTGTGTATATCTCCGCAGTGGAAAGTCGCAGAATTTTGCGGCTTTCACTTTAGAGATCAGGGGTGACTGACCTACAAGAATTTTCAGGCCGGAACACTGTGAGTCAAAATTCTTGGTTAAAATTTTTGTCAAAATTTTGCACTCATATTCTGAGTGATTCAGATAGAGGAGGTCGAGACCTTTTCGGCGGCGCGATTCGCGGATTTTTGCGACCACGGAGAGCGAAGTTATCGGGGGTCAAAGTTGGAGTTTGACAGTTCAGGCGCCATTTTGAAAAACTTTGAACCGCGATAGATCAGCAACCAGGGGTCGTAGAGGTTTGCGGTTTTCGTTGTTGGAAGTGATTTGACTTCCCCTAAAATATTTTCTGGGTTTTAACCCATTCAGAGACCAAAAAATTTTTAGACTACTTTTTGACCTCATAGCGTGGTTATTGTGACAGCGGGGCTGTGCCCCAAAAATTTTTGACCTGGGACGCCTAGGAACTGAGTTATACACGTGGGTCTTTTTCACCCAGAAATTTAAATTTGACGTTGTATAAAAACTAGACAAGCTAGAACATTGAAACTGGTTTCTAAATAAAGGTATTGACCCTGGCTACCATCTTTATATTTAGTAAGCCCCACAACATTAACATGTATTTTTTATGTAACTTTTTGTGTTTTGTGTAAATTTGAACTTTTAAAACTGCAATATCTCGGGCATCCGTGCTCCGATTGAGACGGGATTTTCGGATTACAAGAGCATTATTGTAGCTCTATAATTTGACACCTTTGTACTGACTCTAGGTAGAGTTCAAAAATATTTTATGACAAAATCAGCATTTTAGTGACTTAAACTCTTTTAACCTCAACCTACTTAATAGGTTGTACTTACTTACTTATTTAGTAACTAAGACGTTGGTAGAGTTTTACTCTACAAACAAAAAAAAATATTTTTCATTGCTTTTCTGCATATACATATACAAAACATCACATACTCACACCCCCATGCACACGCACACACACACACACACACACACACAAACAAATCACAGATACACTCTCACATACACGGGTGAGGCTCACAAAAAGTGTACCATAACACACGGGAACTTGTGACACACGATAACACACTGGAAATAGGTAACACACTGGAAATATTGTTAAGGCATATTCACATGACAAGTAATAAATAAAACAATTGTAAATAAAACATTAAATAAATAGTTAGTCATATATATTTATTTAATTAACTCAAAAACTTGACTAAACAATATTTATTACTTAAGAAACTTATTAATCAAATAATGAGATCGTAATTTGTACTTTTTTATAATGACAAATAGTATTTTGTACTTTTTCTTAATCACAAAATGGTTTTTTTATAGTTCTTTTTTTACTAATTTAGCCTTTTTTGGTAGATTTTTGGGTAATTGTATTTGATGTATACTTGTACTGTATCCTACTCAAAATAAACCTCGTCGCTAGTCGCAGCTAAAAAGTATTCTTTTGGCCGTTCCGTGTTTTGTGTAATTTCAATCCGTTTTATAATCAAATCTTCAGTGACTGTGTCTACATCTCTTATTTTTTGAACAACAAATCTGAGAGTCGGTTTTTTTACGGTTTTTAAGAACCGTATGGTAAAATAGCCTTTTCCTTCTTCAGTACGGATATCTTCAATAAATCCTATATAGTACTTCCATCCTGCTTTTTGGTAGTATCTAACAAGTACAGTATCATTGAAACAAAGCCACATATCTGAATGAATTTCCGGTGACACTTCTGAGTCGTCATTTTTTTTAATGTCATTCTGCTGAGCCGTAGTTATGACGAATTCTCTAGCTAGGTTAGTTTCTATTTTTCCCTCTTCTTCGTTTGATATAAGATTTATTCTTGTCGTTTCATTAGTAGTATCCAATTTCTTTTCTTTTTCATAACTTCGCTTGTCAGTTCTTTTTGGTTGCATCTTAGTAGTGTTTTTTTCTCCAAAACTTGATATCATCTTCGGCTCGTTCACTTGATAATCATCAAAATAATTTTCATCATCCGTAATGTTATACTCGTCATCGGAGGAATCATGCAAGGAAAATAAGTCTTCGTCTGTACTGCTCTCATCTGCTTTTAGTTTCTTATTTATTCTGGGGTTTATGTCTGTAAGTTTTCTTTTCTTAGGATTATTCTTCTTTGTATTAATTTTGTCAACAAATGGCACATTTTCCTTAGAGCTTGAGGCAACAATGTTTGTTTTTGGGTCCACTACTTTAGGATTAAATGGGCCATATTGGGTCAGATCAAAGTAAGACTTATTTTCCTCAGTGTTCTTTATCTCTGATAATATTGTTATCTTTTTTTGAGGTGCAATTGACTTTTCGTTCTTCACTTTTTTTGGTTTTAGTAAGTCCGCAGATTGCAAATTAAAACAGCCGCAAAAACCTGGTCTACTCTTTTGGCAAAAGCAGCTTAGATAACGGTAATAAATCGAATTTGCTGAGTCAACGTTGTTAATTATTTGGTGTATTTTCATCGTATTTGGTACTGGTACCAGTTCCTCTGATTCGTTCAGTATGGCATCGTCGGGAATATAAAACAGCTGTATTTCTGTCTCAGACGCCTGGAGTAATTCGTATGCTGTTTTAGCGTCAGGAACGTCCGTACCATAAGCGACAAGTGAATCTAATCTACGTTTTATAGCACCTCCCACACCATCAGCGGCTCCTTTGCCGTGGGAGGCTTCGAAAAAGTTCCATGTTGAAAATGGAAAACCGAGTTCGTTCATTAGTTTCGAGAAATAGTGAAAGTTTTTCTTTTGTCGGTACTGAGTACTAGGGCCATCTGAATAAAAATGAATCCCATTTACTTTAGGTAGTTTCTGTTTAATCAATTCTAGCACTGGTAACAGATGTGCCCAAATGGCGTCTGGCCCGTGTTCTTTGCTTGGAGATATAGATGCAAAGGACTGATTGCCGTTTGTAGTATACAATATACCAGTATGAAGGCTAATCTGTTGTCTTGACCCATCAAAGTGCATTGCTTGTATTTCAGTGCTTAATTTACAACCATAGTTTTCGGAAAAGTCGATGTGCAATCCAACTGTGCGGTCATTCAGATTTTGCATGCACCGGCGATATTCTTTGTATTGGTGCATGATATTGTAAGAATGGGTTTTGAAATTCTGTAATTCTTCTTGAAACGCATCCAAAAGCATTTTCAACGTTCCAGTCTTTTTTTCCTTGTCAATTTTTTTTGTAGTCTTCGTTACATCGCTATTTTTTTTTGGTTTATATTGATGAGATTTTAAAACCCATTCGTACCATGAAATGCTGTCATTAAGATTTTTCTCATCCATTGTAAAGTTGATACACTTATTTTTGCACAGCTCACACTCTCCGTAAGAACATTCCTTGGATTTTAAATCACAAACAACCATGCCCAATAATTCTTCAAGATCTTTTGTTCCTATTAATCCAGTCGCCTCAAGTACTTTGGCTTTCATTTGTAAATTTTCGTGTCTTTTGCAAGCGCAAGTATCTCGCTTCTCGGCTTTTGGTGGCAAAACATAAAAGGGCCTGTATCTTTTGAACGTAGCGAATGACAGTTTTCCACCTTCTTGTCTGTATTTTTTATGTAGTTTACGTAGAGTTCCGAGCAAATATCTTCTCTGTTTTTTATGTTTCTTTTGTGTTTTTATTTCATTCTTGCCTGCTGTTATTCTACTGACATCGTCCCTCTCGAAAAAGTCTCTCAACTGCGCCTGTATTAAACAGCTTTTATTTTTCTGACGTGTATGATGCCGAATTTTTCCTTTCAAGCCTAAATAGGTAGCTATTTTGGTTTTCATCTTGTATCTATTTATAATGTCACTTTTGCTGAAAACATTCTTCATCAATCGTTTTTCTTGAATGTTTTTATTTTTGTAACTTTCTTTTATACTTCCTACAATAACGTGATGTTCAAACAGTTTTGTTTTCAGTCTTTCTTTTTCTTCAGGAGGTATAGTTGGCAAATGTTGATCAATATAAGCATTCGTTTTCGATGAAGGAGTCATTTCTTCAAGATCATTTTTTGTAATTTTAGCACTTAAGTTTGCATTTTCTTCAAGATCTCTAATTAATTTGTTTTTTTCTTTGATGATTTCGAGTAACTCATTGTTTTTTTGTTGACACCTGTTTAATTTTTGTTTCATATTTTTCAAGAGTTGTTTAAATTTTCTTACTCCCTCGTTTAATTTTTTGTTTTCAATTTTTAGTTTATAAATCACTCTTCGTTTATAATTCCTCTTCTGTTTTAAAACTGGTGCATGTTCTGGTTCTGGTAAAGGCACTTCTTTAGACTTCGGTTCTTGTTTGGATTTCTTCTTTCTATCTCTCCACTGCTTTCTTATATTTCCCTGCTCAGATGAAGTATATTCTGCTATTTTCTTTCTATTTTGTTTGGTTCTTTCTGCATTTTTTCTTTTCTGTGATAAGAACTTTTCGAGATTTTTTTCTTTCAACCTTTCTCTATAGCGCTTTTGCCTTTCAGCCGGCGTCAGCGGCATCTGCAACAAATAAACTGTTTAAACCAAAGTAAATATTGTTGTATGCATTTGGCTCAGTACCGCGTGCTTTGAAAACACGGGGAGAGCTTTGTCAGAAGTGGACATCTCAATGGCATTACGATGTGAACTTAGCTTTACACACTTCACGTGTGTTACGTCACACAACTTCGTAACACACGCAACACACGTGAATAAACACACGTGATTAATATAACCTAAACTTCATGTAGCATCTTTAAAATGCAATGCAAATTAGTGGTAAACTACATTATTTGATAATAGTAACGTCCCTCTCAACTGTTCTTAACCGAAATAAACATATTTTATTACTTACCATGCGAAATTGCTATCGAAATGTTTCGAAAATACGAGGACGAAAAATAACACACACAGTAGTGGCAGTCCTTTCACAAAAACCAAGATGTCTGACAATGACACTGACATTTCGTATTGAGAATAGCAATGTTGCCATCACAAAAAAATATATAATGTGTTGCTAGTGCTTATTACAAAAAAACTACTACGGAACAAATCTACATAACACACGTGAAATGTGATTTGGCACATTTGTTTTTTAAATCATATTTTATTTATTTTTAGCCTGTTTTATTATATGATCTACCATCGAGATACTAGTTTTAACTCCAGATATTTTACAATACTTTATATAATATTAAATAGTAAATTAAAGATGAAAAAAAAAAACAATGAACTCGATTTGGGGTGGACACATTTTATTGTTATATGAAACTAGAAGTAAGTAATTTGTTGTACCGGTACGTTTTTGGTTAATCTCAAATATATTCACTATTTCAAAGGTTCGATATTAACAAGTTAATAATAGCTAACATAGAAAACAAAAGTTTAGTTTATTACGAACTTTCGAAATATAATTTTTCTTTATTCAAAATTGGGCCTATAAAAAAAATGGTAGAGGTACATTTTTTGCGAGCCTTAGCCACACACCAATTCAACAAGTACACATACTCACCTTTTCCCGAGTCCTGTCCTGGTCGCGCAAAGCCCGACGAAACCTAAAAAAGGAAAAATTTTATTTACTTTTAAACACCATTATACAAACCTCTTTAAAACTTATACAAACCTTTCTGTTACAATTTGATTCTTACATTTTTATTTTTAACGACGCGCATCTGCAAGAAAACTATAAAACATGTTTTTAAACCGAACCCCAGTCAGAAAAAACTTGAGCCCATCCCCCAACAAGCCAAAACAGTCAGAAGACTTAAATCTTACCAGGAGCGTAAGAACAAGCGTGGGAGAGTGGGAGTCAGCAAAGTTAACACCCCCACAGCTGAAATCACCAACACCTGTGTCAAAGAAGATGACAGAAACCGTTACCAAATCGAAGCCGTCGGCTTTTCCGAGCAAGACCGCGGAAGCTAAGGCTTGTCTTAGCAAAGCGAAGCTAAACCTCGAAAACTCGAGAAATCTAAAGACAGATATAAAACAGGCGGTCACGCAGGCTATCGAAAGATTATACGAACTTGTCAAAGAGGCTGAGGGAAAGGGCATACGGGGACAAAAAACGGAAGAAAAGACAACGCTGAAGGAAAAGGAAAACGAGAGGGTTAAAGATGAGACCATGTTAGAACTAAAAAAGAAATTGGAAGAAAACAGTAGTCTGTTAAAAGATAATACAGCAAAAATGGAGAGACTGAAGGATATATTCGAGAAACAGAAGGAAACTTACGCGTGCGTGGTGGGGTCCCAACCGAAGAAGGCTTCTCCGGAAGGGACCACACTTCACTCAATAATGGTCTCATCTAAGGATGAAAAGGAAACAGGGGATAGTATTCTCACAGAGCTCCGCAAAGCAGCAAGTGAAGATGAAGGTTGGGTGAGGGTAGAAAAAGTGAGAAGGATAAAAGATAGAAAAGTAATAATAAGCTATAAGACAGAAGAAGAAAGAAGAAGGGCAACAGAAAGGCTAAAAAACACTGAAGGAGAACTCGTCATTGAGGAAATAAAAAATAAAGACCCACTCTTAATACTCCTCAACGTCCTGAAAATCTACTCTGACGAGGACATCCAAAAAGCCTTGAGAACCAAAAACAAGGACCTCTTCCACAATATCAGCAAGGACGATGATAGGATAGAGGTAAAATACAAAAAGAATGCCCGGAACCCTCACACTCACCACGTAGTGCTACGAGTGTCCCCAAAAATCTGGAGAAGAGCATTGGACATGGGTTCACTGCACATAGACATACAGCCAGTCAGAGTGGTGGACCAAACGCCTCTCGTGCAGTGTACTCAATGTCTAGGATACGGACACAGCAGAAGGTACTGCAAGGAGGCAGTACCGAGCTGCAGCCATTGCGGGGGCCCACATATGAGGGCTGAATGTCCAGATAGCATGACCGGCATTGAACCTACTTGCTGTAACTGCCGTAAGGCCAACTTAACAGCCACAGCACACAATGCATTTGATAAAGAGTGCCCCGTAATGGCAAAGTGGGATAAAATAGCACGGCGGGCTGTAGAATACCACTGCTAAAGGCAAACCACAGACTGGATCCCCATCACCCCCATACAGAGTCATCCAGGCAAACCTCCAGAGAAAAAGACTAGCTACTACGGAATTAATGATTGAAGCCGCAAACCGAAAAGCCTCGATAGCGCTTATTCAAGAACCGTACGTGGGGGGGTCAAGAAGTATGAGAGGATTTCGCGGCGCAAAGATCTTCCAGAGCACCGCACAAGGAGATGGGACAGTCAAAGCAGCGATAGCTGTTTTTGATAACGAATTGGATGTGATACAGTACCCGCAACTCACCACCGACAACATCGTGGTGGTGGGAATCCGGACCATTGCCTGGGAGATCACCCTAGTCTCATACTACTTCGAGCCAGACCAGCCCATAGAGCCGTACCTCGAATATATTAAAAAGGTAGAGAGCAAGACGGGACCTAGACGGCTGATCTTTGGAGGTGATGCAAACGCAAAAAGCACCTGGTGGGGGAGTAAAGAAGATGACATACGAGGAGAACAACTGATGGGGACTCTCGGAGAGTTGAGCCTACACATTCTAAACGAAGGAGATATCCCGACATTCGATACCATCAGAGGAGGAAAGAGGTACTGCAGCCGTGTGGATGTGACGTTCTGCACGGAGGATATGCTGGACCTGATCGACGGATGGAGAGTCGACGAAGACTTGGTGAGCTCGGATCACAACGGTATGGTATTTAATATTAGACTTCAGAAATCCAAAAGCATCAAAATTGAAAGGACCACTAGGAAATTTAACACCAAAAAAGCAAATTGGGTACAGTTTCGTGAGAAGATGGCTCAATTACTTTTAGAGAACAATATGACGACTGACATGACAGACACAATAGACAGCAAAACAAAAGTAGAAATTGCAATAGACACATACACTAAAATAGTATCTGAAACCTGTCAAGAAACCATTCCCAAAAAGAAAATTAAGGAAATACTTACCATGCCGTGGTGGTCAGAGAAGCTCGCGGAGATGAAGAAGGAGACTAACACGAAGAGACGTCGGATCAGGAACGCAGCGCAGGACCGAAGACAACACGTTGTTGCGGAGTACCTGAAACAAAAAGAAAAATATGAGTCGGAAGTTAGAGAGGCTCAAGCCGAGAGTTGGAAGGAGTTCTGTGGGAAGCAGGATAAGGAGGGGGTGTGGGAGGGAATCTATAGGGTTATGGGTAGAGCGCGAAAGAGGGAGGAGGACTGTCCTTTGATAGATGCCAATGGATCACCATTAGATCCCGCTGAATCTGCCAAATTGCTGGCGGTAACTTTTTACCCGGAGGACCGGGAAGATGAAGACGATGAAGAGCATGCCGTGATTAGAATGAGAGCAAGAATAAATGGTGAAGCAAATATTGAATATGTGCCCCCATTTACGCCAGAAGAGCTCAGGCATGCACTGAAGAGTTTCAATCCGAAAAAGGCACCCGGCGCCGACGGACTTACGGCAGACATATGCGCACATGCGATAAAAGTAGACCTGGCGCTTTTCCTAGGTTTAATCAACAAATGCCTGGAACACCGCCACTTCCCCAAGATCTGGAAGGAGGCGACAGTGGTTATACTAAGAAAACCAGGAAAGGACTCGTACACAACACCAAAATCACACAGACCAATCGGACTCTTGCCTGTGTTAGGAAAGTTGTATGAGAAGATGCTGGTGGCTCGGCTCAAGTACCATATATTACCGAGGATTAGTACTCGCCAGTTCGGTTTTATGCCCCAAAGGAGCACCGAGGACGCCCTCTATATCTTAATGCAACACATAGAGCACAAGTTGAATGAAAAAAGGATCATAACACTAGTGTCTTTGGATATAGAGGGAGCCTTTGATAGCGCATGGTGGCCGGCTATTAAGGTTCGACTGGTTGAGGAAAAAAGCCCGGAGTACTTGAGACGGATCATCGGCAGCTACCTCAGCGAGAGGATTGTCAGAGTTCGCTACGCGGGCGCAGAACACGAGCGGAAGACAAGCAAGGGTTGCGTGCAGGGTTCCATCGGAGGTCCAATTCTATGGAATCTACTTCTAGACCCATTAATTCAAGAACTGCAAGCCCAAGGAAATTATGTGCAAGCTTTCGCAGATGATGTGGTCTTGGTCTTCGATGGTAACTCTGCACTGCAAATTGAAGGGCAGGCAAATGCTTCCCTCCGACATGTTCAGGCGTGGGGTGTCCGAAACAAGCTGAAATTTGCACCGCACAAAACTTGTGCGATGGTAATAACGCGGAGGCTAAAGTACGACGTACCACGCTTGAGCATGGGAGGAACACGAATCGCAATACACACCGAGCTCAAAATTCTGGGACTCACAATTGACAACAAACTCACCTTCAACACACACATAAAGAACACATGCAGGAAAGCAGTAGACAGATATAAAATTTTATCACGCACTGCCAAAGTCAGCTGGGGGTTGAGTCCGGAGGTGGTCAAAATAATATACACGGCGGTTGTAGAACCCACAGTTTTGTACGCGGCTGCAGCCTGGCATAGATCTGCAAACAAACTCGGCGTTCAGAAGCAATTCAACGCAATACAAAGAGTCTTCGCCCAAAAAATTTGTAAGGCATATCGCACGGTCTCCCTGAACTCAGCACTGTTAATGGCTGGGATACTCCCTTTGGACCTCCGAGTTCGAGAGGTGGCCTCACTATACGAGGCCAAGAAGGGGGTATGCCAGTCATGGCTCGGGGACAGGGAGATTGAGCGAATGTCATCGGCACTAGAAGCCCCGCATCCGGCAGAGCAAGTGGGGCTGAAATTCGAACTCCTGGTAGACGAGGAACATTATAACAGCTCAAATAACTTTGATGTAAGAATCTTTACAGACGGGAGCAAGATTGAGGGCCGAGTCGGAGCCGCGCTGTCCATTTGGAACGGCGAGACTGAGACAAAAACCCTCAAGCTTGCTCTAGCGTCTTACTGCACCGTCTACCAGGCCGAACTCCTGGCCCTAAATAGAGCGACGAAGGAAGTTCTGCGCCACAAAGGATCGACATTTGGCATCTTTAGCGACAGCATGGCGGCCCTCCTTACGGTCGTAAATCGAGGCTCCCTCCATCCCCTGGCCGTAGAAACTAAAGCTATACTACACCAATGCAAGCTCCAAAACAAGAGCGTTACCTTGCATTGGATAAAGGCACATGTGGGGCTGGAGGGAAATGAGAGAGCAGACCAGCTTGCGAAAGAAGCAGCCCTGTTGTCGAAAAAGAGGCCAGACTACGATCTATGTCCTGCTTCTTACGTCAAGCGAGTCATCCGCGGTGGCTCGCTTGACGAATGGAACAGGAGATACCGTGAAAGCGACAGAGCAGCGGTAACGAAATTGTTTTTTCCAGATGCTGTAGCGGCGTACAGAACTGTAAGAAAAATCAAACTGTCAGGGCACATAACTCAGATTACTACTGGGCACGGAGGGTTCTCCGAATACTTGACCCGGTTCAAGTGTAAGGAGGACCCTTCGTGCGCATGTGAACCCGGGAAGCCCGAATCAATAGAGCACCTCTTGGTTGATTGTCCCATTTTTGGAAAGCAAAGGCTCGAATTAGAATTTAAGACGAACACAAAAATTGTTAAACGCAATCTACCAAACTTAATAGCAGATAAAGATAAAAAAGAATTGTTCCTGGAGTATGCAGTAAATATAGTTAAATTTGTAAATAATAAAAATAAGAAATAAGTAACAATATGTTAACACAATATCTTAAGATATTGTCGTATAGCATATAAGTTAATATAAGTTATTAAATAAGGTATTGTAAGAAAAGCTGTATAGATTATGAAAAAATTTTGAAATAAATATTAGACATAAGTTTCGAAATAAAAACGAGACCCTCCCAACACTCCCATTCCCAAATTTATTAAAACCGAAAGTATGAACGAGACAAGAATGAAAGTACGAGAGGGCTAAAAGTGAGAACTGGAATGATACAAGAGAACGGAATAAAAGTGTGAAACCCTAGCAATAAGATTAGAATAGAAATATGTATGTATGCTAGCGGCCGTAAAGCTTTGCACCTTGCAGAGACAAGAAAGAAAAAAAAAAAAAAAAAAAAAAAAAAAAAAAAAAAAAAAAAAAAAACCTAACCTAACCTAACCTAACCTAACCTAACCTAACCTAACCTAACCTAACCTAACCTAACCTAACCTAACCTAACCTAACCTAACCTAACCTAACCTAACCTAACCTAACCTAACCTAACCTAACCTAACCTAACCTAACCTAACCTAACCTAACCTAACCTAACCTAACCTAACCTAACCTAACCTAACCTAACCTAACCTAACCTAACCTAACCTAACCTAACCTAACCTAACCTAACCTAACCTAACCTAACCTAACCTAACCTAACCTAACCTAACCTAACCTAACCTAACCTAACCTAACCTAACCTAACCTAACCTAACCTAACCTAACCTAACCTAACCTAACCTAACCTAACCTAACCTAACCTAACCTTGCTGAATACGCGTTCATCATCGCTGCTAGGAGAAACGGCTCTACGATAGCTGACAAAGATGGAAGATGTGCGATCTCAACAGAGAACCTGGTCCCAAATTCAGCTATTATACCAGACAGTGCCGAAAACCAGGTCCAGGATGCGCCACTACTTCACCACATCTCCATGAGCCGAATTATGGCAATTGCGGAGATGGCGACGCCAGGAATCAGGGTAAAAAGCATTGCTCTGTTTATGGACAGTGATACAGAAAGGCTAGGCATCGGATTCTGCAATGTATCAGCAAGATCCAGAATCACAATTTCTCCGGGCCTAGCCTCTCTAACAAATAAAGACTCGCGGAAAGCCACCATGAAAAAGAGTACCTTCAACGCCCTTCCAGTCAGAGTGATAGAAGGAACCCGCTGCAGAATACTGAGAACCCAAAATAAAACGGTTCTGATATTCAAGCGAGAAGTGAACTCTCCTTACTCCCAAGCTTGTGAATTTCTAATCAAGCTAGGAGAAAATCAAGCTATACAAACACCACGTAAGATCAGTGTAGATGCTATGGCTATAGAGTATGACAGAGGTACAGTTGCAGACCTAGTGGGATGTCTACAAGCTTCAGCAAAGCACGAGGTAGTTGTGTATGAGAACAGAGGGGAGGATCTCAACTTTCTATACCCCTCTGTACACATACATAATGATAGACAAAAACCCGAGAAGTGCTCAGAGCAACAAACATCTCACACTAAGCCGAATGGGTCGGAGAAGCTCCAAATCATGGTGGACAAAGAAAGAGAGGAAAGAAATAAGGGAGACAAAGCACCACTAAAGAGTCCAGATTCGGCAGGCAAACTGAGCTCTCTATTCAAAGCAATATCTACGGCAGTGCAAGGTGTTCCTAGAATACCAAGACAGTTAGTCGCCGGAGAAAGACAGGCCGCTGCGATACGGGAGTTCAATAAATTCAAGTTGCCACCAGAAAAGCCGGCAGAATCAGGGAGAAAAAGAACAAGAGCGGATATGGGCCAAATAACTCCTCCAACAACCAAACCAGCGGAGAGCCCCAGGGATCACTGGATTAATGCCTTCCATGAATTCGTGGGTGTTACAAAGGCGTCAAGGCAGGTGCACCACGAGACCTGTAGGAAGATCATGGAATCCTTCCGTAGAGGAAACACCGGACTCCTCGAAGTACAGCTGAAGGAAGCGGAAGCTGCCATATACAACAACAACACAATGGAAGTCCTCAGAGGTAACCTAAAAGGACCATATATGGCAGCATTCAGTGAATCTGAGGGCTTCGTGCCGCGAGACGAGGAACAAAAGGAAGCCAGAGCACCTTACTTCAAAATAACATCGCAGGACCCCATCGTCGTGGTAGCTAAATGCACGAAAGTGATGCTCGACGACCAAATACTCAAAATGGTAGAAACCATCGAAGGACCTACAGGAACCGAAAAGTCCTCAGAGGCATGGATGGTGCCACAAATTGAATGGATAAATGGGGTCCCAGGGTGCGGCAAGTCAACATGGGTAGTGGCAAACTTCAACGAGGAGGACGACATCATCGCGACAACCACCACCGAGGCAGCTAAAGACCTCAGGGAGAAGCTCGAGAGAAGGTTGGGATCTAAGGCAAACAAGAAGGTCCGAACCATAGCTTCCCTTCTGGTAAATGGTACAAAAGATAAGTGTAAACGCCTTATAATAGATGAGGCACTTATGAACCATTTCGGCTCGTTAGTGATGGCAACACAATTAACGGGAGCGAGCGAGATCGTCCTCGTCGGGGATGTTAACCAGCTGCCCTTCATAGACCGTGGAAACTTATTTGAGATGAGATACCACAGGCCCACTGCTCTTGCAGGTATAACCAGGGAATTGTTGTGCACCTACAGAAATCCCCTAGACGTGGCATATGCCCTGAGTGAAGTTTACGACGGAATCTACTCCGCAAGACCCCAAACAAACTCGCTAAACTTAGTGAGGTACACGGGTTCGAATATTCCACCCAAGAACCCGGGGACACTGTACCTGGTCCACACACAGGTGGAAAAGGAAGACCTATCTAGCCAAGGGTACGGAAGCGGCGAAGGATCTAGAATTCTCACCGTACATGAAGCTCAGGGACTCACATATGACCACGTAGTCATTATAAGACCAAAAAGGGAGAGAACTAAATTGCACGACAGTGTTCAACATGCCGTTGTGGCCGTGTCTCGTCACAGGGAAGATTGCGTCTACTACACAGACGACAGTGGAGACGCAATCGGAAAGTTCATGACGAAGGCAACGGCTGCTTCCTCTCACAATATAATAGAGTATAACTTGAAAATGGCCATGCACCACCGAGACGCAGCGATTGTGGAAATATTGGCGAAAAAGCTAAACGGATAGCTCAGGAAAAGCAGCCGCCTTCGCCAAATATGTCAACAAATAAAACTAAGTAATGTATTACTAACATTAGCATATAAGGCATGCCATTAATATGGAAAAAAAAAATAAAAAAAAAAAAATAAAAAAAAAATAAAAAAATGGAAAAACCAACAAAAAAAAAAAATTATATATTATTACAGGGATGGACTAGTATTAAGTAGTCATAAGTAACCGTTAAGAAAAGAAAAAAAAAACAATTAATCAAATATTAATATAGCTCTAAAAAAGGCACGGACACTCAGTCCGTGGTGTATTATTTAAATTTAAGAAAAAAAAAAAAAAAAAAAAAAAAAAAAAAAAAAAAAACCTAACCTAACCTAACCTAACCTAACCTAACCTAACCTAACCTAACCTAACCTAACCTAACCTAACCTAACCTAACCTAACCTAACCTAACCTAACCTAACCTAACCTAACCTAACCTAACCTAACCTAACCTAACCTAACCTAACCTAACCTAACCTAACCTAACCTAACCTAACCTAACCTAACCTAACCTAACCTAACCTAACCTAACCTAACCTAACCTAACCCAACATTTTTGGCATCAAACATTGGAATTTTTCTGAGATTCAAAATCCTAAAAGGTTTTAAATAGCGCCGGCTACCTTCCCGTGATACTTTTGGCTTTCCATTTCATATAAAAAAATTAAGTTTTCATACAAAAATATTAAAAAATCACACTTTTTCCAGGATTACCAAAAATTTTTGTACTTACCTTGACCTCGTTTTTTGCGTTGGGGTGTCGAGCGCGACGAGCCCTAACCGGCGACACGTCGCTTGCCCGCCTAGCGCGATTAAAAACGCGAAATTTTTTATTAAAATACAGCTGAAAAGTGTTTTTTTCGAAATTTTTCAAAAGTTTTATACTTACCTTGCTCCGGTCCGCTGCGTCGAAAGATCCGTCTTCCCGAGCTGCATCCGACGATACCTCGCTTGTCCCGCTGTGTCGATTAGAGCCGAAGTTATTGCCATTTTTCACATTTTTGGTCCATACCGAGTTTACTTGGTAAGTGACAACATTTCATAAAAACAACATTTTTGGCATCAAACATTGGAATTTTTCTGAGATTCAAAATCCTAAAAGGTTTTAAATAGCGCCGGCTACCTTCCCGTGATACTTTTGGCTTTCCATTTCATATAAAAAAATTAAGTTTTCATACAAAAATATTAAAAAATCACACTTTTTCCAGGATTACCAAAAATTTTTGTACTTACCTTGACCTCGTTTTTTGCGTTGGGGTGTCGAGCGCGACGAGCCCTAACCGGCGACACGTCGCTTGCCCGCCTAGCGCGATTAAAAACGCAAAAAATCGCCCTCCCACCCACCCGGTGGTCATTACTTACGTGGGCTCGGACCGGAACTTTTTCGGAGTCGTTTCATTTTGGGACTGGAGTGACTTTCTTTATTTGGGGTAGCTTTTATTAGTTATACGGCGTAACTAAAAACACTATAAATCACCTTCCCACTCACTCGGTTGAAATTAGTCCGGTAAAATCCGGCAAAAACTTTTCCGATGTCTTCCGCTGAGACCTCACAATCAAAAAGGTCTAAACCGCAGCAGGTGAGTGCTTCTGCTAATAAGCCGCCGGGTAGGGTGAAAGCACCCAAAACTTCAGTGACAGGGTCTAATCCTACCTTGCCTTACCGACCGTTTCGTTCGCCAGGCTCCTTGATCCGCCCCCAAAAACGAAATGCGCCCCGTGGACATGCAATGGGTTCTTCAACTTCTGAGCGATCTCCTCTCTCATTCCCGGGACTGGTTCATCCGGAGTCTTTTACTGTCCAGGCGGACCCCTGCACGCGCACTCCGAGAACTCTCAGGGAAGCGGCGATATTGGCGGTGGCGCACCGCTCGTCGACTCCGGCTCCCCCTCCGCCGGACAGGGAGGAGGAGAGTGAGGCGGATACCGAGTCAACACAATCGATGAAAAGTGGAGTCCTTGTGGATGACCTTGATGATATGGAAGTACATTTGGCTGAGGCTCAAGCCAGCATTTGTGGTGGTTCAGACGAAATACCAATTAGAGAGATTCCAGTCAGAGCGAACAAAATTATGTCCGCAGCAAAGACCGCCGTGGAAAGCTCTGGAAACCTCCGACGCGACATACGTGATGTGGTGGTGTCAGGATTACAGGAGCTATATAACATGATTCTGCGGCTGGGGGAGTCGAGGGCTCGTCATGAATGCGCGGTTTCAAATATGAGAGCTGAACGCGCCAGGGAGGTTGCCTGCTTAGAGAGAAGGCACTCGGCCGCCATTAAAGAAAATCTGAACACGATGGCCGATTTAGTGGAATCGAACCGAGTTATTCGCGAGGAGATTGAAAGTGTAAGGAAGATGGTGGTCTTTGAGGTTCCGGAAAGCATTCGCCCGTTGACTAGTACGACGGCAAAAATCTTGGAAGCGGTAAAAGCCCTACCGAAAACGATCTTGGATGGGCGGACTGTCCCCGTGGTCTCAGTACCGGGAGCCCCGCACGTGTTACAGGGAGAGGGACCGAAGCCACAGACTGCACCGAAACATACCTACGCCGAAGTGTCAGCGGGACTTCACAATAAACCTAAAACCGCCAAAACAGTGTCTTCACCGCGATACTCACTAATAGTCGAGTCAACCGACCCACGAGACGGCAGCGATGATGTTGCGGAACAGATACGGAACGGAGTAGACGTAATTGGCATGGGAATAGGTGTTAACGCCCTCCGCAAAGCCCGTAACAGTAAGATAGTTATCTCTTGTGATACGACTACGGACAGGGATCGTTTAATGACGACGATTAAGAATACCAATAATAAATTAACAGTTACGCAGCCGACAGAAGGTAAACCACGCTTGCGCCTCATCGGAATCCTGAACTCCTTGAGCAATAGCAAAATCGAGGAGGCAATTCTCAGCCAAAATGGGAACATGGTTAAGCACTTGCCTGATGACCAGAGATCGGTCAGAGTCATCCGAAGAACGAAAGGTCGGTCTAATGAACTGTCCAACGCAATTGTGGAAGTAACTGCGAGCTTGTGGAAGGTATTGGTGGACCAAAGGCTGCGCATAGGTTTTCAGATCGTTCCGGCTGTAGATCAAAGTCCACTGATGCAGTGCTACCGGTGCCTGGGCTTTGGACACATGGCTAAAGACTGCGAGTCCTTATTGACTTGCGGCTACTGTGCCGAAGCCCATGATACCAGGAATTGTGGCAACAGAAGCTTGGCTCCAAAATGTGCGAACTGCAAGGACGACCAGCCGCACCCCGCGTATAGCTCGGAATGCCCTGTTTGGCAGAAATGGGACCGGCTCGCCAGAAACAAGGTGTGTTACTGCTAAAGTGGACCGGCCGGACCCAAAAGTAGGCTTTACAATGGCACGGGGCCGGTGCTGCTTGGCCACTAACAAGAACCGCTTAAAACTTGGACAAATCAATCTAGGTCGAGGATTGGCTGCCACTAGAGAGTGCATAAGAGAGGCAGAGTCCAGAGGCATATCGCTTCTTTTAACCCAAGAGCCATATGTCGGAGCGAAAGGGTATTTGTCCTTAAGCCACCGAGTAATTCAGAAAAAACACCCTAGTGATCCAAGCGACCCTGTTAAGTCGGCCATAGTTGTTATCGATCCTAACCTTAGAGTATTGGAAAGACCTGAGCTGACAACAAAGAATGTAGTGGTCTGTTTGTTGCAAGCTGGTGATCTTAGTGTAGGATTTATTGGCGTGTATTTGGAAGGTGACCATGATATTGAGCCGTATCTCGTAAAGCTGCAGGATACGGTAGCGGCGCTTAATACGCCGCACATACTCATCGGAGGAGACGTTAATGCAAAGAGTCCCTGGTGGGGGGAGTTGGAGGAGGACCAGAGAGGAATGAAATATACAGAGTTGCTGGCTCAGATCGATCAAAATGTCGTCAATGTCGGAGACACTCCTACATTTCACATCTATAGGGGAGGAAGGCTTTACGAAAGTATAGTAGATGTAACATCGGTCTCGAATACCTTGGTGAACAAGATCACCCAGTGGCATGTAGACGTTGAATTTGCAACCCTTTCTGATCATCGTATGATACTGTTTGACTTGCTACTTCGGAATGAGGGAGACCAGTCGGCAACCACCACCACACGAAAATACAACACTCAAAAAGCTAAGTGGAGCGAATTCAGAGACCTGTTCAGAGAAGCTTTGCTGCAGAGAGAGCTACTGGAGCACGATGTGGAGGCGGCAGACTCTGTAGAAGAAATGGACTCAATAGTGTTTAAATATTCTGATGCCATTGAGGTTGCGGCGAGACACACAATACCAACTATAAACAAACGGAAAAAAACAAAACAAAC
Organism: Aproaerema taeniolella; assembly: GCA_949987775.1. NCBI lineage: Eukaryota > Metazoa > Arthropoda > Insecta > Lepidoptera > Gelechiidae > Aproaerema > Aproaerema taeniolella. The sequence continues at coordinate 21,807 of CATLJT010000222.1, forward strand.
TAAGTGGTGGACAGAGGAATTAACTAAACTTAAAAATGAAGTAAAGCGCCTAAGAAGGAAGATACAAAAAGCAAACTCACAGAGGAAGCCATATTTAATAAATGAATACATGAGGACTAAAGACAATTACAAGAAAAGAATGGGGGATGTGGCAACGGAAAGCTGGAAGGAATTTTGTACAAAACAAGAAAGAGAGAACATGTGGCAATGTGCATACCGTATATTAACGAAAGCTAACAGAATGTCGGATTCCAATTTGCTTCGAGATCCTGGCGCAGGCGTCAGTCTTATGCCGCAGGACTCGGTGAATCTTCTGGCCGATACCTTTTATCCCCGTGATGATCCTCTAGCAGATAGCGAAGAGCATAGAGAGATTAGAAAGGAGGTAGAGCATCTGAAGACACAAAACGAAGATGACACTGACACGGAGAACATTTGCCCTCCCTTCTGCCACCACGAGATCGAGACGGTTTTCCGTTCAATGAACCCCAAGAAGGCGCCTGGCGAGGATGGCTTTACTTTAGACATGTGCTACGAAGCATATCAAGCAACCCCTAATGTTCTTTTGGCCATCTTCAACCAATGCCTCAAATTAGGATACTTCCCTGTAAAGTGGAAAAACGCACACGTCGTTATCATCCCAAAGCCAGGAAAATTTGATTATACTGTCCCTAAATCCTATCGACCTATTGGATTGTTACCGGTCCTAGGGAAAATCCTAGAAAAGGCGTTCGCAAGCCGACTAGCGTGGTGGCTCGGGAGAAAGGGCAAATTGAACAGCAGACAATATGGCTTTACACCTCAAAGAAGCACAGAAGATGCCCTTTACGACGCGAGGACAGTCATCGAGAGTGGTCTGAGCAAAAAGAGACTGGTTGCTGTAGTGTCCCTAGACATTGAAGGGGCTTTTGACAATGCCTGGTGGCCAGCCATTCTGCTACAGCTACATAAAATGCAAGTACACTCAAAAATTTTAAACTTGGTAAAAAGTTATCTTAGCGATCGGTCTGTCAAGGTTTGTTACGCAGGTGCTCAGGCAACTAGAACGACTGACAAAGGATGCGTACAGGGTTCCATTTGTGGTCCTTTGCTGTGGAACGTGCAGCTTAACCCACTCTTGGACAACGTTGAGGAAAGTCAGGCACACGTCCAGGCATTTGCTGACGACATTTTGGTTATTGCGGAAGCGAAGACTGCAGCTGAGTTGGAAAGAAAGGTAAATAGCACTCTAAACATTATTTCAGCGTGGGGGAAGTGCCACAAAATGAAGTTTGCTCCTCAGAAGACCCAGGCAATTTTAGTTACACGCAAATTAAAATTCGATTGTCCAAAGTTTTTCCTAAGCGGCGTTGAGATTTGTTTGGGGGACAAGCTGAAAGTGCTCGGTATAACCATAGACTCTAATCTCACTTTTAAAAACCATCTCGAAGAGGTAACTAAAAAGGCAGCGAACATTTATAAAATGCTTGCCCGCGCAGTAAAAACACAGTGGGGATTGAATTCAGAGATCGTTAAAACCCTTTACATAGCGGTGATTGAGCCGATCATTCTCTATGCTGCTAGTGCTTGGAAGTCTGCCTTACAAAAGTTATACATCATTGAGAAGCTCAACCGGATAACCAGAATGTTCTCGATAAAAATTTGCCGGGCACACAGAACAGCATCTCTAGTTTCATGCGCTGTCCTGTCGGGAATATTTCCGCTGGACCTTAGGGCTCAAGAACAAATCGAATTATATAATATAAAAAGGGGGAAACCTCTTAAGGAACTACCGGGACGAAAACTAGAGAATAGGACCAGTCCATTTTCTCTCCCACATCCAGCAACGAGGGTTCAACTTCAATATGGAATGGTTACTACTCAACAGGAAGTTGATGATTTGGACGATGGCAGCATGAAAATATACACTGACGGGAGCAAAATAGAGAATAAGGTGGGGGCAGCACTGACTTGTTGGCGAGGGGGCACAGAGGTGAGAAACGTTACCATGAAGCTGGCTGACTATTGCAGCGTGTATCAGGCTGAATTAATCGCTATCCATAGAGCCCTTCAATACTGCGCAGAGGAAGCTAAGAATATCAATAACTTTTATGTTCTCAGTGACTCAAGATCGTCCCTCGAAACCATCTGCAGAGACTTCTCGGAAAATCCAATTGCAGCCGAGATCAAAGAGAAATTGACAGACCTTTACGTGAGGAATAAAATAATCAGACTCGTCTGGATCAAGGCACACGCGGGCATTGTTGGTAACGAGAGAGCAGATGAACTCGCTAAAAATGCAGCACTAAAGAAAAAGACAGCACCCGTTTACGCGAGGTTCCCTCTGTCCTACGCTAAATATCTCATAAGGGTCTCTACAATAGAGCACTGGCAGCGAAGATATACTGAGGCTAGTACTGGGTCAACCACGAAGATGTTCTTCCCGGATGTGAAAAAGGCGCACAAGATAATAAGTAAAACCGGCATTAACAACATACTTACGCAATTGTTTACTGGTCACTGCGGAGTGCGCGATTATTTGCATCGCTTTAAGCTAGCGGATGATCCGTCTTGCACCTGCGATGATGAAAGTCCTGAAACAATAAAACACATTTTAATTTATTGTCCAAAATATGGTAGACAGAGATTCGACCTACAGTGCGAGATAGAAATCCCTATAACAGAGTCAAATTTGGAAATATTTATATGTAATGACAAATACCGAAATTCATTCATAAAATACGCCTCAGGTATCCTCCTTAGTGCAGTAAGAGCTAATGGATCAACTATTTAGTAAAATAATAATAATAATGATGAAATATAGAAGCAATAATAAAAGATATTAAGTATAAAAAAAAAAAAAAAGTTAAATAAATAAATAATTAGATTAATTCAATTATGTAATTTTATAATAAATTCAGAATCAACCGTTGCATTATAAAAAGTAACGATAAGATAATGGAAAAAAAAAAAAAAAAAAAAAAAAACCTAACCTAACCTAACCTAACCTTTTTTTTTTTTTTTTTTTTTACTTTGGGAAATGCGTTACGCATACCACACAACTTTCGGGGTGAGTTGTGTGGTTATGTGGGACTCCCGTTATTTGGTATACCCACTAAAACCCAAAGATGTTCCTCCTTCCCGCTTTTGTCGTGGTCACGGGAACGCAATTGCACACAACCGCGACCACGACAGCGGACGCCCTTTCAGGCCCTCCTCCGAATGGTGCCCACCACTCGTCTCCGCCGAGGGCTCCCCGGAACATTTAGGGAGCCCACCAGCTCGGGACCCTTGATGCGGGCAGTGATCCCCCGATACACCGCCCGCGGGTCCTCATCATGGCGGTGCACGGTCTAGCGCAATAAGATACGCCCGCCGGCGTCGCCCCAGCCTCCTTCGGCGAATGGGGAGCGAGTCGATGGCGTCTTCCCGCTCCCGCTCGGCCGCTTCCTTCTGCGACATGACTGTGTCGCTGAAGGAAGCGACCGCTTGCCAGGCCTCCTCACTATCCACCATGGCGCTGATCATGGTGGGCAGTGACAGGTCCTCTCCCAGGACGGCGGACAAGGCAGTGCGAGGGACCTCCCATGCAGGGCACTCCTCGCGCGTGTGCTGTGCCGTGTCCACAGCCCCACCAACACAATGGTGGCAAGCCGGATTGGGCTCCCTTCCGGCCACCCTAAACAGATACTCACCGAAGCAGCCGTGCCCGGTGAGCACCTGAGTGAGGTGGAAGCTGGGAGCGCCATGTCGGCGCTCGACCCATTCTCGGAGAACGGGTCGAATCGCCGCCACTAGCTGTCGACTCGCCGTCGGCACCTCCAATCGCTCCTTCCACATCCGGAAGAGGTCGTCACGGACCTCGTCCCTCCACCGCGTGATCTCCAACGGATGCGGGAGGAGTCCACCGTCTCTTGCTTCAGCCCGTCGCCTGTAAACTGCCGCGAGGACCTGTGCATCGAGATCCCACGGCGAACTCCCAGCAAGCAGGCATGCCGCATCGTTGGACACTGTTCGGTACGCCCTGGCCACTCTGAGCGCCATGGCCCGTTGTGGACGCCGCAGCAGTGTCCGGTTTTGGGTGCTCAGGGAATCCGCCCATATGGGCGCACCGTACAGAGCCATCGAGCGCACCACCCCCATATACAAGCGGCGGCACGCTCCTCCGGGGCCTCCGAGATTGGGCAGAACTCTGCCGAGTGCTCCGGCTGTGGCCACCAACCTTGGGGCCAAGCGCCGGAAGTGCTCCTGGAACGCCCATCTGCCATCGAGAACGAGTCCGAGATATTTCATTGTCGTACTGATGGCGATGGACGTTCCACCCACCACGATTTGGGAACCTTGAGGCGGCGCGTTCCGAGGCCCATGGAAAACTATGGCCTCGGATTTGTGCAGGGCGACCTCAAGGCCCAGCCGTCTGATCCGGTGGACCACCTGCGCCACACCTGCGGTGGCGAGGACTTTTGCCTCGTGATGAGTGCCTCCGCACGCCGTCACGAGGGTGTCGTCGGCGTAACACGTCACTTCGACCCCCCGCAACGTAGCCCCGCGCAGCACCCAGTCGTATCCGATGTTCCACAGGAACGGCCCTAAGACCGATCCCTGTGGAACACCGCACGACATCTCGTGTCGGGCCCAGCCGTCCCTCGTCGGGTACACCACAGCCCTTCCTGCGAAATAGTCCCGGATCAGTCTCTGCATGTGATCCGGGACATGGAAGTGGCTAAGCGCCTCCATCACGGCCTCCCAGGGTAACGTGTTGAAGGCATTGGAAATGTCCAACGACACCGCCACCAACACGTCCCTCCGAGAAACCGCTTCCTCGGCCAGGCCCTTTACGCGGATCACCGCATCGATGGTCGATCGGCCGACACGAAACCCGTATTGGGATTCGTGGAGGTTGATGTGCTCGGCGAGACGGGCAACGAGCACACGCTCGAAGAGTTTACTCGTCTCTCCGAGCAAAACAATCGGCCGATATGCCGACGGCTGGTCAGGCGGGCGACCTTCCTTCTTCAGGAGGACTAATTTTCCCTCCTTCCAGGAGTCCGGGAAGCGGCCCTGCACCAAACATTCGGTGAACAGGGCCGCGATCGAGCCCCCTAGCTCCGGTAGTGCTACAGCCACTACTCTTCCGGGCACACCATCTAGTCCTGGGGCGGTCTTTTTGAGACGGAGCTTCATCGCCGCGTTTCTCAGCTCCGCCTCAGATACCGGCCGGACAACCTCCTCTGCATCAGCTGCGGAAGCCGGGGGAAGGACAACTCCCTCTCTATGCGGAAAGAGAGTGCCCACCACCGACTCCAACAGCTGAGGCGCCAGAGTTGTGGTGAGTGGCGGGGCCCAGGGGCGGAGTTTTTGTCTTACAGCCCGGTAAGGCCTCCCCCATGGGTCCCGATCCAGAATTCCCAGCCACTCTTCCCAAGACGCCTGTTTAGCCTGCGCTATCGCGACCTGGAGGGCCACGCATGCTGACCTATACACCGCATACAGCTCACCCTCTAGGCCATGGTCGCGGACGCGACGTCTGCGGCTTCGGGCGTATCGGCGGCGCGACGCGACACAAGCTTGGCGCAGATTGCGCAATTCAGCGTGCCACCAGTACACCTGTCGGCGTCGAGGGAGTGGTCCTGCTCTCGGCATCGACGCGTCGCATATATTGGTAAGCGACGTGCCGAGGCGAGTCGCACCGGTGTCTACGTCAGTTGGTCGACTGGAACCAGCCACCCAGGCCTCGAGAATGGCCGTCTCTTTGGCCAACTCCCGGTCCAGTCGACTCAACACCCAACGCGGGCCATCCCCAACAGGAGATTGTGCACCTGCTTCTGAGGCAGGGTTGGGCGTGGAGATATCAAAGCGGATGTACCGATGCTCTGACAACGACTCCACGCCCACTTCCACTCTCCATCCTTGGACTCTTTGGGCCAGGGCGGGGGATGCAAATGTCACATCGACGATTGATCCCCCGTTTGGGCGCACGCAGGTGAACACCGATCCCCTGTTGCAGACCGCCAGCCCACTCGCTACCGCCCATTCCTCCAGCGCCATCCCTTTCGGGTCCGTTACGGGGGATCCCCACGCCGCGGATTTGGCGTTGAAATCCCCCGCAAAGATCACGGGGGTGGGGGAAATGCGGGATATAAGCCCGGTTACCTCCACCAAGGCCTGCTCAAAGTCGACGAGCTGCCAACGTGGTGGGAAATATATTCCCAGGACTGCCATCCCGCCGACGACAGCCAGCACGCTACCCCTGCCCCTTGCTATCTTCTCAAGGGGAGGGGAGCCACCGGTGGCCGGAACAAAGATAGCCACCGATCCGTCGCGGTCACCCATCCAGTCATCACGAACTGGGACCACATACGGATCGGAAACAACGGCTACGTTGATCGACCACTCCGCTATGCTCTGGGCTAAGAGGTCCTGAGACCGTGCGGAGTGGTTGATGTTCGCCTGCAGGAAACGGATGGGCTCCATTTATGAATTGGTGTCCATCCGATCCACTCTGGCCTTTTTAGCCTTAGGCTTAGGCTTGGCTCCGGCCTTCGGCGCACTTTTCACGCCCTGTGTCGTCGGCTTTGTGGCCGCAGAGATGCAACCGCCGCCGCCAATCAGGTGGCCTGCTGGCTTTCCCGCCGTCTCACAGATGGGGCAGTTGGGCTGGGCACTACAGTCCCGAGCCCTGTGGCCCGACTTCCCACAGCGGAAACAGAGTTCGCTGCGGTCTACCGCGCCAGAACATTTGGCCCCAACGTGCCCCGTCTCCAGACACCGGAAGCATCTCATGGGCCGTGGGGCGAGAAGCACAACTCTTGCCGAGGTCCACCCAACTTTTAACTGCCCAGCATCGGTGACCTTTTTGGCCACCGCAACCGGGCAGCCCAGCCATAAAGAGCCACCCCCTCTCGGACCGACAGTGATTCGACCAGAGCGGATCGCTTCGGTTGCGCAGCCACCTGCCTTTGCGACTGCCTCGATGACTTCGGCAGCGGTCACTGAGTCGTCCAGACCAGTGACGCGCACTTCAGCGCACTTCACCGGGCGAGCGACCCGGACCGTCTCTGTGCCGAGGACCTCCTGCAGTGTGGTTGCAAAAGCATCCGCCCTCTCCGAAGCTGCCTCGCCCCCGATCTCGAGGATGCGGGCACCCGTTGCAGCCCTTCGGAACTTGATAGTCCCGGATGGGAGCTCCTCGGGGCTGATTCTGCGTCTGGCCTCGGAGAGGATGGACGCATAAGTTGCTCCCCTTTTTTCCGCCTCCGCCGAGAGGGTCAGCGTTATAGCTGCTGTGCTAGGGGCACGGAGCTTGACCGGTTTCTTTTGAGAAGGCGTTGGCCGAGCACCATCCTGTCCCTTTGCCGCCTTAGCCGCCTTCTGAGACCTGCGTGGGGCCACCGTTATCCACGGTGTTTCCGTAGGCCCAGCAGCAGATTTATCCTTCGCCGCCGCTGCCTCTTTGGCGGCTAAGGTTTCCTTCTTCTTTCCCTTCTTCTTTCTCTTCTTCCCCCCGGACTCCGGAGAAGGCTCCGGTGCAGCTGAAGCATCACCGGAGGCCCTCAGGACCGAAATCCTTTCCGCCCCTCTGCTCGTGGACGGGACGCTTGGGACTGTTAGGGGAGCCTCCACGCGGGCCTCAGCGCGAGCGGAGTCCGCCGTTCTGTCAGCCGCAAGCGACGGCCGACGTCGCGGCTCGGGCAAAAGGCGGTCCTCTATGCCGGCCAGACGGGCATTCAGCATCGTGCCAAACGTCTCAGCGTTGGCACGAGCCTGCTCCTCCATCCATTGCCGGAGATCTGCCCCAGCCGGTTGTGACCGGCTCTGCCGAATTTCAACGACCTCTCGGCGCAACTCCTCCAGCTCTTTCTTGAGCCTCGCATTTGCTGCCTCCAATTGTGCCACCTCCTCGGACACCGTGCGATCCCTAAGTTGAGACACAGCGGCCCTGATATTGTCCGCTGCCTCTTTCAGGTACCGCACGTATGTCCCCTTTAGGTTGCTGGACTTCTTGGCAACCGAAACAATGGTCTCCAAGGAGGCCTCCACACTCTTGTTCAGAGCGGCCCCTGTGCGCTCTGTGTCTTCGTCCCGTGGCAGGGCTGGGCTAGATCGGAGCAGGTGCGCTCTAGCGTCCCTAGCGGCCTGCGCCTGCTTAGCCACCTCAGCCTCAGCCTGAAGGCGGAGGCCCGCCGCCAACTCCTCGTTATATGCAGCCTTGGCTTGAGCCAGGCCAACATATTTTCCAGTGGTCAGCGGGCGTCCTCGTCCCCTTTTTGACTTGTGCGCTGCTCCCTTGAGGGGTGCGGCGACAAGATCCTCATAACTCTCGGGATCCGAGAGGCCCCTTTTCCGGAGGAATTTCCGGCGCCCGGAGCCAGACGTCACCGTCACCTGGCTGGCACAGGAGGAGTCGGTGTCCATATCCCCGGACTCACCCGCATCAGCCCCATCAACAGCACCTCCGCCGTCGCTATCTCGATCTATCAAATCGCAGCGCGTGAGCACCACGGTTAGTCGTCGCTCCTTTTCCAAGGGTGACTCGGTCGACCGATCTCTGTCGCTACAGATCGGCCGATCAGGGTCACCACTTCCTCCTTTCAAAAATGTGGCTCTTGCCACAACAGCGAGACCAGGGCCTCGAGCCGCCCCCGGGGTGGTGGAACCCGGTGACGACTCAAAATACCCCGCGGACATCCCGTCCGCCTTGTGGCCGGTAGACAACTGTGCCGGAGCACGCTTACTTTCCCAAAACCTTTTCTTTTCTTCTAGACTCCCGTTCTCAAACTCCTCTTCTTCACTTAAATTTAAATTATTCATTTTGATTCCCACGAGTATGGGGGATATATGGTCCATTCGGACGGAGCCCCCTGCATCCGAATAACCCTAATACCACTGGAGGGCGGGAGTATCCCCAGGGTTGGCCGCTAATGGCGGAGTATGTCCCCCCCGCCACCTGCAAGCAGGCATCCCGACGCCGCGCTTGGGCCCGTAGGCGCCCCAACGCCAGGAATTTGGGGTTTGTTGTGGGGTTGGCTCCCCTTGGGCCGGCCGATTAAGGCAAGCCCCTTGGTCCAGACTGGGTCGCGAGACATGACCACGACTACCAGAATGGATAACAAGTTTGCCGGCGGTGGCCGAAGCCTGTTCGAAAGGCCCTGTATTCAGGGCCGTCGAACCCGCCGCCCAAGGCACTACGAGCCTCCTCCCAGGTGGTTTGTTTAAGGGGTTGTCTCCCCGTGGCCCCCCTTCACGGTGTGAGGGCAGCCCCCGTTCCCTGGAAACCAAGGTCTACGGGTTGCCCGGCAGTCTCTCGAAACTCGAGCGACAGCCGCACGTTCGGCGTCTCCGCCGCCTTCGAGTGGTTTTTTACAGAGGTTGTCTCCTCGCAGCCCCCCCCACACATAGTGCGAGAGCGGCTCCCGGCCCTTGAATGTTCCACCACAGACATCAAGGGTTACGGGTTGCCCGCCGCTGGTCAAAGCCAGTGCCTACCCAGAGATATCCAGGCAGGAACGACGCGCTGGATTCCATTTCGTTCCGCTGCAACGGTCGAGTTAAAGCGACAGTCCCGAGCGCTGCAGCGTTAAGCCCCTCCGCCACGACAAGGCAAGAATCCGTTGGGGGGAACCTAACCTAACCTAACCTAACCTAACCTAACCTAACCTAACCTAACCTAACCTAACCTAACCTAACCTAACCTAACCTTTTTTTTTTTTTTTTTTTTTTTTTTTTTTTTTTTTTTTTTTACTTGGGGAAATGCCCACGCATACCCTCCCGCCGCAGGGGCAGCAGGAGGGTTATGTCGGACTCGAACCGACTAAAACCCCAAGGTGTTCCTCTTCTCGCCATGGGGGCGGGATCACAGGTATCGCGTTAGCATTCTTCTGTGACCCCGCCGGCGCCGGCCTGCCAGCTAGCTAGCGGGCCCCATCTTCTGGAGGTCTACTAGGACCTCCATGTGCCGCCTCGGCAGAACGTGCAGGAACACATTGCACGTTCTCCGGTCTCGGGGCCTCTTTCTGTGGTGACGGTCGCCCCTGTGACCGCCACCAGAGGCCTCTGTTATGGAGGCATGAGGCGAGCTTCGGCTCGCCTCCTGCGTCCTGGGCGCCGGCGGCGGATCGAGGGAGCGTCGGGCTCAGCCTCTCTCTCTCGCTCCGCCGCTTCCTTCTGCGAAAGAACGGTTTCGCAGAAGGTTTGCACTGCCTGCCACGACGTCTCGGAGTCGACCATGGCCTGCACCAGGGTCGACAGCGAGAGGTCCGGACCCACCGCAGCGACGAGAACACTGCGCGGCTCCGCCCATGCTGGGCATACCTCTAAGGTATGTTGCGCAGTGTCCTCGTCGCAGCCACTGCAGTGGTGGCACGCCTCTGTCTGCTCCCTTCCGGCTATGCGACACAGGTACTTTCCGAAGCATCCGTGTCCGGAAAGCACCTGCGTCAGCCGGAAAGAGAGGCATCCGTGCTGCCTGCTCGTCCAGTCCTCGAGGACTGGCCGAACAGCCTGGATGGTCCAGTGGCCGGCCGTGGGTTGGGCCAGCCTCTCCTCCCACTTCTCCATCAGGATGCGCCGAGCCTCGGATCTCCGCGCATCCACCTCTCTCGGCGGGGGATTTTCGCCCCGGCTCTGGAGGTCCAAGCGCCATTCGTAGATGGTGGCTTGAACCTCCGCCTCCAAATCCCATGGAGGGGATCCCGCCAAGACGCATGCCGCCTCAAAAGAGATGGTGCGGTACCCTCTGATCACCCTAATGGCCAGCACTCTTTGCGGCGTCCGCAAGAGTGCTATGTTTTGGGCCTTCAGGGTCTCAGACCAGATGGGGGCTCCATAAAGGGCCATGGACCGCACCACCCCCATGTAAAGGCGGCGGCTTGCACCTCTTGGTCCTCCCAAGTTCGGCTGCAGTCCCGACAATGCAGATGCTGCCTTAATGAGCCTGGGGGACAGACGGGAAAAATGTTCCCGGAAATTCCATCTGCTATCGAGGACGAGTCCCAAGTATTTCATGGTTGACCCGACCTCGATACGAACACCCCCGACAATTATGTGGAAACCCGGAGGTGGTCCATTTCTTGGCCCATGGAATACAAGGGCCTCGGATTTGTGTAGGGCCACCTCGAGCCCCAACATCCTCATTCTCGCGACCACTTGTGCCACCCCCGCCGTTGCTAGACGGGCAGCCTCTCTATGACTGTCCCCCCGAGCCAGAACCAGAGTGTCGTCTGCATAGCAGACAAGGTTAAGGCCCGGGAGGAGAGCACCTCGCAGCACCCAGTCATAGCCGATGTTCCACAGGAGAGGACCAAGGACCGACCCCTGTGGAACACCGCACTTCATCTCGTGCCGCAGATTCTCCCTCTGCCCAGGGTACGCGACGTATCTGTCATCCAGATAGTCTGCGACAATTCGGCTAAGATAGGGAGGCACGTCATGGTACTTTAGTGCCTCCCTAATACAGCTCCAGGGTAGGGAGTTGAAAGCATTAGCGATGTCTAATGACACCGCCAATACCACTCCACCCCTGGAGACCTCCTCCTCCGCAAAGGACTTGACACGACGGATCGCGTCAATGGTCGACCGTCCCGTGCGGAAGCCGAACTGTCTCTCCGACAGGTCTGGGCCCACGTCGCGTAGGTGCTTGGTGAGGCGAGTTGCGATTATTCGCTCAAAAAGTTTGCCCACCTCATCCAGAAGCACGATTGGGCGGTAGGCAGAAGGAGACTCTGCAGGACGCCCTTCCTTCTTCAACAGTACCAGCCTGCCCGTCTTCCAAGGAGAGGGAAACCGACCACATTGAAGACAAGCCATGTATAGTCGCTTGATTCTCTCCCCTAAAGCCTCTATAGCTAAAGCTAGGACGCGGCCATGGATTCCATCCGGCCCCGGAGCAGTGTTCTTTGCCCGGAGCCTACGAACGGCCACGTCCAGCTCTTTCTGCTCAATGGGAGGAACTTCGGCTAGGGCGTCTACCTCCATGTTTCGGGGAGGTGCCATTACTGGAGGGTTGTGCTCAGCCCTATTTGGGAACAGGGCACTCACTACCTCCTCTAGTAGCCGAGGCTCAAGACTCTGAGTAAGCGGGGGCGCCCATCCGCGGAGCTTACCGCGTACCAACCTATAAGGGCGTCCCCACGGGTCATTGTCTAGGGTCTCCAGGAGTTGCCTCCACGAGTCAGCTTTGGCTTGAACGATAGCCAGCTGCAGAGCCTTCTTTGCCTCGTTGTAGGCCTCGTACAGCTGGTTCACCGCAGTCTGGTCCGCTCCAGGTTGCCGCAGATGCCTATTGGCCCTTGTGTACTGGCGTCTCACTGACACGCAATTCGCGCGCAGTTCCGCAATGTGTGGAGACCACCAGTACACCTGCCGTCTTGGAGGCCGAGGTTTGATTCGGGGCATGGCCATATCGCTGACGTGTGTCATGGCCACCCGAAACCATTCCACCTCAACCTCAACCTCCACAGGCTCTGTTTCCGGCAACCAAGCCTTCACCATGGCAGCTTCTGCCAAAGCCTCTCTGTCAAGGCGCCTCAGAGCCCATCTAGGCGAAGACGGGCAGTCTCTCCTTGGAGTAGTTGGTGGTGTTGGAGAGGAGACATCAAATCGAATGTAACGGTGATCCGATAACGTCTCCTCTACAACAATCACCCTCCAGCCGCGGATGATGCGTGCCACGTCAGGGGTAGCAAACGTTACGTCTACTATAGACCCCCCCTGTCGTCTCACGCATGTGTTGACCGAGCCCCTGTTTGCCACACAGAGGCCGATCGTTAGTGCCCACTCCTCTAGAGCTCTGCCCTTGGATTCGGTGCTGGGGGCACCCCAAGCAGTAGATTTGCCATTGAGGTCCCCCATCACCAACAGCGGATGAGGAAGTAGCCGCCTTATTGCAGCCCCCAAATCCTCCAAGTAAGCCTCGAAAGCCTCAAGAGACCTGTTGGGGGAAAAGTACGCTCCCACAACAATCACACCTCTCCACAGGGCCGCAACGTATCCATTCCCTTTTAGTTTTTCCACAAGGGGTGGAACGTCTGCGCCCGCCGCTATGGTGATGGCCGCTAAACCAGCTCGATCTCCTATCCAGTTGTCCCGAGCAGGAACAAGGTAGGGCTCGGAAGCTACTGCCAACTCGATTGACCACTGCGCCATACTCTGCAGGAAAAGATCCTGAGCAGCTGGGCAGTGGTTTAAATTCGCTTGGAGGAGGCGATGGGTCGTACCGTCCATTTATGACTAGAATATAATCATCGCCTCCTCCTCCACAGGCGTTACTTGCGCGGGAGTTAGTTTTGGAGGGGCATTTTCAACCGGGGTCTTGACGGCTGATTTTTTACCCCTACCCTTCCCCTTCGACGTGGCGGGGGTGCAGGCTTTAGACCCCACCACGTGATCTGCAGAACGATTGGCGGCTGCACACAATCCACATCGGGCCGATTCCGTGCATACATCCGCTTTGTGTCCATCCTGTCCGCAGCGGTAACACATACCGCTGCGGTCGACAGCTGATGTGCACATCGGCCTTGTGTGACCCACTTCCAGGCATCTGTAACACCGCATGGGCCTGGGCTCGAGCACTTTCACTTTAGCCGGGACCCATCCGACAAGCAGACGTCCTTCTGCCGCTAGTTTTTTGGCAGCGGTCGCCGGGCATTTCACCCAAATGGTGCCGTCTCCTTTAGGACTTGACCGAATGGTCCCGGCCTTTATGTCTTCCCTTACACAGCCTCCTTTTTTGGCGACTGCATCGATTACTTCGACCCTGAGGACAGAGTCATCGAGGCCAGAGATGCGCAATTCTGCGCATTTCTTCGGCCGCGTCACTAGGACAGTTTCTCCCAGGACTTCTCTCAGCTTTGCAGCCAGGACGTCAGCCTTATCTCCGCTTGTAGCTCCAGCCACCTCCAGCATACGGGCACCCGTCACCGTCTGTTTTATTCTCACGTTTGTGATACCCAGGTCAGGGAGCTTTATGCTCGCCTTTGCCCTGGATATCAGAGACGCGTAAGTTTCTCCCTTTTCAGCCGCCGCAGGCTGCAGTGTTAAAATTACTGCCGTGGAGCGAGGTGGCACCACCTTAACTGGCTTAGCAGCAACAGGTTTCTTCGCGTGTGCAGCAGCCACTGGCTTTTTAGACTTCTGTTGTGCTGATACACGGGTTGAAGAATCCACCTTGTTTTTCTCCTTCTTCTTCCTTCCAATTACTTTGGACCATGTCTCCTCTGTGGTTTGTGTAGCATTAGGGGAAGGACCGGAAGACTGCGTGTTTGTGACGGATTTCTTCTTCGCCTTCTTCCTTTTCTTTTTAGTTTCGCCGGCAGATGATGTAGTAGCGGCGGCAGAGGCCTTTCGATCCGCTGCTAGTGGAGGTCTCATGCGTGGCTCTGGTGGTAGCCTGCTCTCAAGGGCCTCAAATCGGGCAGAGATCATAGGACCCACCGCCCTCATGATGTGGGCGTTGAGTTCCTCCAGATCACGTGGAGTCCGACTGGCCGCTCGTAAGATTTTCCTACCTGCGAGAGGTGGTAGAGGAGGAAATTCTCCCATATCCACATCAATTTCAACCGCTCACACCGTCGGGACGGGTGACTTACCCGAAGCAACAGGTGTAGGAACAGGTTGAACCTCCTCTCTACCGCCTCTGCGAGCGGGTGAGACAGGCGGCGGTTGGCAGGGCGGGCATGTCGAAACAGCCCTTCTCTCCATGTCCAACCGTAAGTCCGCGACTTCTTTGCGGAGCTCGGCCATCTCATTCCGCAGCCGTATATTCTCAGCCTGGAGGAAAGCACACTCTTCCGAAGCCGTGCGACCTGCCAATTCAGACAACAGGTCCCGGACTGCGGTAGCAGAGTCCTTCAGGGCCCGTACAAACGTGCCCTTCAGATGCTTCGAGTGTGAAGCAACCTTGGTGATAGTCGCCACCACTGCTTCCACCTGTCGGCTGATATCGGCTGCTGTTGTCCCCTCAGCATTCTCCGAATACGCCCCTGCAGCCTGCGCCTTTTTTGCAGCTGCTCGTGTCTCTCGCATTTTGGAGGCCTCCTCCATTACCTCTCTTTCGGCTTGAATCTCAAGCTCCTCCCGTTGGAGCTTAAGAAACTGGCTTTTTGCCTTGGCCAGGCCCACATACTGCCCAGTGGTAGGCGGTCGGCCTCTTCCCCTTTTAGAGGGCGCCTTAGGAAGCGCATCCTCAGCGCTCGAGCTCGAAGTTTCGGAAAGCGTTGCAATTCTTCGAAGCCCGTGACCACGCTTCACGGAGCTTGAGCTCCTTCTGGAGCCCTTCTCCCCATCTTCGACCGTGACTGATGAATCAGCGTCGGACGAGCGGCTCAACGCTAGATCCATCGCCACGGATGGTGTGTCTTCGCGATCATCGCGATCATCTTTTCCCCCCATTAACCCCGTTTTATTAGACATCTTGCTGGGATTCCCACGAGTATGGCGGATAAACGGTCCATCCAGGCGGTGCCCCCTGCACCTGGATAAGGCTATATACTGTGAAGGTCGCCCGGTATTCACAGGGTATTTACGACTTTTCCTTGTCGGGTTTTATAGACATTTCCCTGTCGCAGGCCGGCCAATTAAGGCAAGCCCTCCGCTCTCGATTAAGCACAACATACCCCAGCCACGCCCTGCTGAGGTCGTTGAAGTGCTAATCGAGTCTACGGCCACAGACGAACTGGCGTTCAGTTCATCCCGAGCAGCACGATTGTGCCGCTCCCCCCTCCATCACTCGTCCAACGCACCCTCTGTCCAGCAGAGGGGAATACGTGGAGAGCGCTCAGCGCGAGATGGTCTAGCCCAAACGGCCCCATCCGCGTGTCAGGTTATTGGCCATCGGTCAACAAGAATTCCTAAGAAAAGTTGTTATCCGATGCCCAGGGTGCACCGTCCCAGACCCATTGCCCATCCCCCCGAACGGATTCAAGAGGATTGACAATAGGCTGGGCGCTCGTGGAGGTTACCTGACCAAGCACCCCAACCTAACCTAACCTTTTTTTTTTTTTTTTTTTTTTTTTTTTTTTTACTTGGGGAAATGCCCACGCATACCCTCCCGCCGCAGGGGCAGCAGGAGGGTTATGTCGGACTCGAACCGACTAAAACCCCAAGGTGTTCCTCCTCCCGCCTGGTGTGGGGTCACAGGTATCGCGCAAGCATTCGTCTGTGACCCCACCGGGCGACGATCCACTTTACAGCGGTTCCCATCTCGCGGAGTCACTAAGACCCCGCATTACTCACCTGTTTCGAAGGCGTGCACGGAACACTTTGCACGCCTTCCCATCTCGAGGCCTTGGTTGGTGACGGCCACCCCTGTAGCCGCCACCAGACCTCTGTTATGGAGGCATAAGTCGGGACTCAGCCCGCTTTCTGCGTCCTTGCCTTCTGCGGCGTAGAGCGGGGGCATTTACATCAGCCTCCCTTTCTCTCTCCGCCGCCTCCTTCTGCGAAATAACATCTTCGCAGAAGGAGAGGACTCCATTCCACGACGTCTCGCCCTCGACCATACTTCGTGCTACAGTCGACAGCGAGAGGTCGGGTCCTACTATAGTGACGAGAACCCTGCGTTGCTCTTGCCAACTTGGACACTCTTCAAGAGTGTGCTTCGCCGTGTCCTCGTCACAGTTACCACAGTGGTGGCACCGCGCTTCTGGCTCCCTTCCGGCTATATGGCACAGGTACTTTCCAAAACAGCCGTGTCCCGAAAGCACCTGCGTCAGCCGGAAGGTGAGGCAGCCGTGTTTCCGGTCCACCCAGTCTTTTAAAACTGGGCGGATAGCCTCAATGGTCCAATAACCCGCTCTGGGCTCGGCTAGTCGCTCCCCCCATTTCTGGAGAAGGAGCTGCCGAGCCTGGGACCTTTGCGCTGCCACCTCCCTAGGGGGAGGGTTCTCAGCCTGACTTCGAAGGTCCATGCGCCAACGGTATATCGACGCTTGGACCTCTGCCTCCAAATCCCATGGAGGTGACCCCGCGAGGACACACGCCGCCTCATAGGAGATGGTGCGGTAACCTCTTATCGCTCTGATGGCTAGGATCCTCTGCGATGAGCGCAAGAGGGCTACGTTATGAGCCATCAGAGCGCTCGTCCATATGGGGGCCCCATATAGGGCCATAGAACGCACCACTCCCATATAGAGACGGCGGCAAGCCATCCCCGGACACCCAAGGTTTGGCAGCAGCCCCGCCAAGGCGGAAGCCGCATTTACCAGTCTCGGGGATAGGCGGCGAAAGTGCTCGCGGAAGTTCCACTTGCTGTCAAGGACGAGTCCAAGATATTTTATCGAGGACCCGACCCCGATGCTCACCCCACTCACAGTGATGTTGGAACCCGCAGGTGGCCGGTTCCGAGGTCCATGGAAAGTTATGGCCTCGGACTTATTCAGGGCCACCTCGAGTCCCAACAACCTGATTCTCCTCACCACCTGTGCCACTCCCGCCGTGGCAAGACGGGCAGCCTCCCTATGGTCTATCCCCCGGGCCATGACTAAGGTGTCGTCAGCATAGCAGACGACGCTGAGGCCTCGGAGGAGAGCACCGCGCAGAACCCAATCGTATCCGATGTTCCACAGGAGTGGTCCGAGGACAGACCCCTGCGGAACACCGCACACCATTTCTCTTCGGCACTCTTCGAACCGCCCCGGATACACAATGTATCTTTCGTTGAGGTAGGCCCCAACGATTCGGCTGAGGTAAGGAGGCACGTTGTGATATCTAAGTGCCTCCCTTATAGTACTCCAGGGTAGGGTATTAAAGGCGTTGGCGATGTCTAAAGATACCGCCATAACCACCCCACCGCTGGGGATAACCTCATCCACGAGGGACTCGACGCAACGAATCGCGTCGATTGTCGAACGTCCCTCGCGGAATCCAAACTGATTTTCCGACAAGTCGGGGCCTACGTTCCGGAGATGTCTGACGAGACGGACAGATATTATCCGCTCAAAGAGCTTGCCCATCTCGTCAAGCAACACAATGGGGCGGTATGCAGAGGGAGATTCCTCCGGTCTACCAGCCTTGCGCAAGAGGACGAGTCTACCCGTCTTCCACGCCGTTGGAAATCGACCCGACTCTAAACAGGCATCGTAAAGCCTTCTGAGCCGGTCTCCCAAGACGTCGAGAGTCATAGCCAAGACGCGGCCGTGTATTCCATCCGGCCCCGGAGCAGTATTTTTAGCCCGGAGCCTGCGCACTGCCGCGTCGAGCTCTACCTGTTGAATAGCAGGCACCTCAGCTCCGACGATATCCACCTCATTCTGAGGGGGCACCATTGCCGGAGGAGTGTGCTCCGCCCCATTGGGAAATAGGGCGGAGACCACATCCTCAAGCAGCTGAGGTTGGAGAGTCTGAGTTAAAGGGGGTGCCCAGCCACGGATTTTACCGCGGACTGTTCGGTAAGGACGCCCCCAAGGGTCCAACTCTAGAGTCTCCAAGAGCTCCGTCCATGCCCTAGATTTAGCGTTCGTTATGGCCAGCTGCAGAGACCTTTTAGCAGCGCTATAAGTGTCATGCAGCTGGTCAACAACAGTTGTATCCGCGCCAGGTCGTCGCAGTTGACTGCGGGCCCTGGTGTACTGGCGCCTTATTGATACGCAGGTCGCACGCAGCTCCGCTATCTGCTCCGACCACCAGTACACCTGTCTTTTCGGAGGTCGGGGATGGACTCGGGGCATCGCCACGTCGCTGATATGCGTCATGACTTCCCGAAACCATGCCACTTCGTCCTCGACCTCCGCAGTTTCATCCTGCGGCAACCAGGCCTGGACCATGGCAGCCTCCATCAGCAAGTCTTTATTAAGACGCTTGAGCGCCCATCTGGGGTGTGATGGGGTGTACGTCGGTCTACTGGCCGGGGTCATTGAAGAGGAGAGCTCGAACCGTATATATTGATGGTCCGATAGTGTCTCTTCCTCAACAATAACTCTCCAGCCCCTAACGCGGCGTGAGATGGATGGCGAAGCAAACGTTATGTCCACCCTGGACCCACCGTTCCACCTCACGCATGTGTTAACTGACCCCCGGTTCAAAACGCAGAGGCCAGTCAACGCCACCCACTCTTCCAGAGCCTCGCCCTCTGCATCAGTATGAGGACTACCCCACGCAGTTGACTTCGCGTTGAGGTCCCCCATAATGAGTATTGGATGAGAAAGGAGCGGTCTAATTGCGGATCCTAACCCATCCAGATACGTTTCGAAGAGAGCGAGGCTCTGGTTGGGAGAGAAGTACACTCCCACCACAATAATTCCTCTCCATTGTACTGCGACGTACCCAGGTCCCCTCATCTTAAGCACGAGAGGAGGGACATCTGCGCCCGTCGCAACAGTAATAGCTACCAAGCCCACGTCATCCCCTACCCAGTTATTCCGGGGAGGGACAAAGTAGGGCTCGGCAGCGACAGCCAGTTCTATGGACCACTCCGCCAGGCTCTGCAAAAACAAATCTTGAGCCCTGGCGCAGTGGTTCAAATTCGCCTGCAGGAGACGATGGGTTTGTACTATCCATTAGGGATTGAATCAACCATCATCGCCTCCTGCTCCTTGGTTCCCGACTGAGAAGTGGCAGGTTTGGGAGGGGCATTGGCGGCCGGGGTCCCACCGGTCGACTCCTTGCCCCTTCCTTTTCCCTTCCTTGAGGAAGGGACACAAGTTTTGGTCCCCATTATGTGGTCCGCGGGTCGATTCAATGCCACGCAAATAGGGCAACGGATGACCCCGGAGCATGCCGACGCCTTATGACCGTCCTGGCCGCAGCGGTAGCAGGCATTGCTACGGTCTGCAGCTTCCGTGCATTTCGGCCTAGTGTGGCCGACCTCTAGGCACCTAAAGCATCTCATGGGTCTAGGTTGCAGCACCTTAACTGGTGCTGAAACCCAGCCCACGAGAAGCCGCCCAGCTGTAGTCACTTTTTTGGCGGCAGCCACCGGGCACTTTGCCCAGATGGTGCAGGTCCCAGAAGGCCCTAGTCGGATCTTGCCCATTTTGATGTCCACCAGGGGACAACCACCAGCTTCCGCTATAGCCGCGGCAATCTCATCCTTGGAGACGGACTCATCCAAGCCTGATATGCGCAAATCTGCGCATTTTTTCGGCCTGGCTATATGCACGTCGTCTCCAACAACCTCCACAAGTTTCTTGGCAAGGGAGTCGGCCTTATCGCCACTTGAAGCCCCAGCCACTTCAAAAATCCGGGCTCCCGTAGCGGTAGGGCGGATCCTTACACTTGTGATATCCAAGTCCGTTAGCTTAATATTAGCCTTGGCCTTGGATATCACTTCTGCATATGTTGCACCCCGCTCAACTGCTTCAGGGCGCATGGTCATGACCACAGCCGTGGAACGGGGCGATACCACCTTTGCCGAACCACTGGCAGGCTTTCTCTTCGGGATCCGGTTTCCTGACAGTTGTTCAGTCTTTTTCTTCTTCTTCTTGTTTCTTCCCACCACAGTGCTCCATGGCTCCTCCATGAGCTGTGGTACGGAAGAAGGTGGTGCAGATGGTTGCGCCGGGGTAGCCTTCCGCTTCTTCTTCTTGGCCTTCTTTTCCTTTCCTTTACCTTCCTTGGTTGCAGTGACGCCGCCGGTGGATGTGGACACCACAGGAGGTAGTGAAGTTGCAGCCCTCCGACTGTCCCGGCTGACGCTGGCAGGCTGTTGTGCCTTCTTTTTGTCCGCTGCAAGCGGCGGACGAAGACGCGGCTCTGGTGGAAGTCTCCGTTCTATATCTTCGAGCCGGGCCGAGATCATTGGTCCGACCGTCCTCATTATGAGAGCGGCGAGCTCCTCCGAATCCTGTGAAGCCCGGCTAGTTGCCCGCAGAACCCTCCTCCCTGCCGGAGGCGGGAGGGGTGGAAACTCGTCTCTTCCAAAAGCTCGAGCCGGAGAGGCCCGAGGTGTTTCCTCCCGTCCAACATGCGCTGGAGAAGGTGGTGTCGGCAACGAGGCTGCTGGAGTCGTTCTAGACTCCATTTCGGCCCGAAGGGCTGCCACCTCCTTGCGGAGTTCCGACATCTCGTGGCTCAGTCGCTGATTTTCGGCTCGGAGAAGGTCATTCTCCTCCGAAGCGGTGCGACTAGCCAGCTCTGCCATCAACTCTTGGACTGTTGAGGCTGCATCCTTGAGGGCTCGCACGTACGTTCCCTTCAGGTGTTTGGAGGTTGTAGCCACCTTGGTGATGGTCTTGACTACCTCCTCCACCTGCCTACTAAGGATCGTAGTTGGTACCTCATCCGGG